>JAOXYD010104452.1:0-11644 GCA_028565735.1 Pinacopodium congolense
GATTTATTGAAAAACTAGATTGCATGAATTTAGGGGGAGTCATTGATAGAGTTTTTGATTCGTTGAGATTCTTAAGACATTTTTAACAATTGGTGTCAAGTATAAAGTAAATTTAATTAGTATCCTGGACTTATTTGCATCTTGATGTTGTTATTGATTTTTGGGAGTATCACTTTTAGAAGTGAAAAGTGTTGTGTTTTTAGTACTTGTTGATGATGTGTTGCATCCTTTGTTTATTTTGGATGATATTAACAATTGATATTGTGATAGTTGTTTTGATGAAATTAATCGATATGATTCGTTGGCTTGCATTGGTTTTATTACAATTGGTATCAACATGCCATCTTTCAACAACTTATGATGTTTGTAAATAAGTGATATCTTATCTTGAAAAATGTTTTTTTGATCGACAACAATAATTGGTATCAAATTTTTATTTTCTAACAATTTGCATTAAGTTTTTTTCCTTTACCATTTGATATCATGTTTTTTAATAATTGGTATAGACATGTCTCCTTTTCGATATCTTTGGCTTCAAGTGTTTTATTTTTCAGTTTAATCATTTTTTTCAATAATAATTGGTATCTATATTAATGACTATTTAATTGTATAACTTTTAAATGAGATTTGGTTATCTTTGTCCCTCTTTTGATTATGTATGATACTATATTTTGAATGATATCTTGGTATGAGCATTGATTTGAAATATATATTTAGAAGAGGACTAATATATCTTGTAGTTGTTTGTATGCTCCGTACTTATTGGTATCAAATCTTTATAAAAAGGGGATAATGATAGATGTTGTATGTTATATGTATTTTTTACTAAATTTATATTCATATTTAAGTTTTACACCTTTTTGTAATTAGTGGTATATTTCTTAATGCTTACAAAAAGAGGGAGAATGATAGAAGTGATATTAAAAAGAAGTCATTAGGTTTATGATATTTGGATGTTTCAGTGGTTTGATTTATGTGTTATATGCTTCTAATATTACATAGTTTTATCATCATTAAAAATGGGGAGATTGTTGAATCAAAAGAGGATGATGAGAAAATATTTTTGTTATTAATATTCTTGAACTTTAGAAAAAGAAAGAGAGGTTATTCTTGAGCCTTAGAAAAAGGAAGAGAGATTATTCTTGAGCGTTGAAAAAGAAAAGTGGTTTATCCTTGAGACTAAAAGGATTTGTAAGTTGTAATTAAATTGAAATTTGTATTTCTTATCTTGCTTTCAATAATTATAAATGCTTTTTATCTTATTTATTTCATAATTGTTTATTTAACTTCTGCAAATTATTGTTGTTTTTATTCTTGTGCTTTTACTTAAATTATTCTTAGAACCTAATTAACCCCCTCGTAGGTGGCGTTTAGGATCAATAGTTTTGATTGAAGCTGTCACATCTGTGAATCCGCGATAGCTGCCGGCTCCTCTTCATAAGTTAGATTCTGGCTCACTTCTAGACTCTACAGGTAGAGTACATGAGAAGATCTGAAATGTACTTGTAAAGCATAGAAATGTGGAATACTGGTTGGACTTAAACTTGAGCCATATTTAGGGGCAATGCCAATCAGTATGCCATATTTCCAACCCTCTCAATTATCTCATATGGTCCAATATACCTTAGAGACAATTTTTCTTTCTTTCTAAATTTCATCACAACTTTCATCAGAGATACTTTTATACTTTTAGGAATAAGAAGCCTTCGACTTGAAACTCAAATTCCTTATGCTTCGGATCAATGTATTTCTTTTATTTACTAATAACCGTCTCTAGTCGCTACCTGATTAACGGAATCTTCTCTGACATGATCTTGATTAATTCTGGGCTCTCCAACAGCCTCTCACCTACCTCCTCCCAATACATCAGTGACCTGCATTTTCGTCCATACAGTGCCTCGTATGGAGCCATTCCAATGCTACTAGAATAGCTATTATTGTAAGCAAATTCAATCAAAGGCAAGTATCAATCCCAACTATCGCCAAAATCCATTACATACATTATTAGCATATCTTATAAGGTTTGAATTGTCCTCTCAGACTGTCCATCAGACTAAGGATGAAAAGCAATACTAAAATTCAATCTGATGCCCAATGCCTCTTGTACTTTCCTCCAGAACTGAGATGTGAGCTATGATCCTCAGTCCGAACTATCAATATAAGTACTCTATGGAGGCACCCTATCCAATCATTGTAAACTTGAGTGAGCTTAGACACCAAATAAGTAGTCTTTATAGGCAAAAAATGTATTGATTTTTTAAATCTATTTACAATCACCCAAATTGAATCACATCGGGTTCTTGTATAAGGTAGGCCAATCACGAAATCCATCATAATTCTCTCCTATTTCTTTTTAGGAATTGGCAATGGTTATAGCTTATATGAGGGATTCTGATGCTTAACCTTTACTTGTTGACTTGTCAAGTATTTAGAAACATATTTAGTCACATATTTCTTCATGCCGTCCCATCAATATGTATCTTGAATATTATGGTACATTTTGGTGGAACCTGGATGCACATTGTATGTTGTATAGTACGCTTCCTTTAAAATCTCCTCCTTCAGGTTGTCTATATCCGGAACACACAGTCTCCCATTCATTTTAAGGATATCTTATCCATTGATTTCAAAATTTTCACGTCGTCCTTCTTGAATGTCAGAGATAAGCTTAAGCGATCCTAATCCTCTCCAATAATACTGACCACATCCTGATACTATCCATTAATATTCCTACATCTGAAATATGAAACTGATCACCTCGATCCATCAAATCAAGCAACTCCTTAGTCAAAGCTCTCCTCTCTACCATGATATATGTCAAACTACCTGAGGATTTCCTACTTAATGCATTTACCACAACGTTTGCCTTTCCTAGATGATACTAGATTGTACAGTCATAATTATTTAGTAATTCCATCCACGTTCTTTGTCTCATATTCAAGTCTTTTTGTTGAATTATATACTTTAGACACTTGTGATCCGTAAAAATCTCACATATCTCATTATACAGGTAATGTCGTTAAATATTTAAGGCAAAGATGCCATTTCCAAATCATGCGTAAGGTAATTTTATTCGTGTTTCTTCAATTGTTTGGAGGCATAAGTAATTACCCTATCATTTTACTTTAATACACATTCAAGGCCTATCCTCGAAGCATCACAGTACAACTAAAACCCTTCGTCTTCCATTGTTAAAGCCAACACTAAAGCTATAATTAAACACTCCTTCAATTTTTGGAAACTCTCCTCACAAGCAACGGACTAAATAAATTAGATATTCTTTTGCGTCAATCAAGTCAACAAGGCTGTTATCTTAAATAAATCTTAAATAAATCTTCGATAATAACCTGCTAACCAGAAAAAACTTCGTACCTCTATCACGGTCCTTGGTTGTTCCCAATTCATCACAACTTCTACCTTCTTCGGGTCCACTTATATTCCTTATTGAGATACCACGTGTCCTAATAATGCAACACTCTCAAGCCAGAATTCACATTTTGAAAATTTGACATATAAGATGGTCTCAAAGTGTCTATAACACCAATCTTAAATGTTTGGCATGCTCCTTAATTGTCTGCAAATACATCAAAATATGATTGATAAAGACAATCACAAACTTATCTAAGAATAGCGTGAATACTCTATTCATTTGATCCATAAATGTTATTGGAGCATTTTTAAGGCCAAAGGACATTATTAAAAACTCATAATGGTCGTACCGAGTCTTTAAGGCAGTTTTAGATACATCATCTCCTCGAATCCTTAGCTGATAGTATCCCGATCTTAGATCAATCTTAGAAAAGCATCTAATACCCTGAAGTTGGTCAAACAGATCATCAATTTGAGGCAGTAGATACTCATTGCTGATAATCACCTTATTCAGCTGTCGATAATCAATACATAATCGAAGAGAACCATCCTTTTTCTTTATAAATAATATCGGTGCACCTTATAGTGAAGCGCTAAGTCTGATAAAACCTTTATCCAAAAGATCTTATAACTAATCCTTTAATTCCTTTAACTCTACAGGTTGCATTCTGTATGGATCTATAGAAATCGGAGTTGTACTAGGTACCAAATTAATACATAATTCAATTTTGGTCTTTGGAGGCAATCTTGGTAGCTCCTCAAGAAATACATTTGGAAACTTTCAAACTACTGGAACACTTTGAAGATTGCTACTCTCTACAGCTAAATCCCTAACTGAGGTTAGAAATCCTTGGTACCCCTTGCTAGAGCATCTTATTGGCCACTACTGCTGAAATTATATTGGAAGAAGTGGTTATTCTTTCTCCATTAAAGGTAAACTCTTCATTTCCTTGAATCCTAAACACCACTTCTCTCTACAATCCAAAGTAACGTAATGGCCAAACAACTAGTTCATTCTTAATATCACATCAAAATCTATAACTAGTAATATAATAAGATTTACTACCAATCTCCTACCATTAATCACCAAAGGATAGGAGTAGTAGATCAAATTCACCTTTATAACATCAATCAGGGGTGTGGATATTGACAAAGATTTGTTCATTCTGTCTGGAGCGACTTCTAATCTCATAGAAAAATTGGGTGACATAAAAGAATGAGTTGCTCCTGAATCTATCAAAACCATTGTCACTAATCCACAGACGAGAAGGATACTTAATACCACTGCATTAGAAGCATGTGCATCCTAAGGGGTAAGAGTGAACGCTCTAGTGTGACCACGAACTCCCTACTGAGTGCTAGAGAACTGTCCCAAATTGCAGCATCTAGATCTAAATCCCATTTGTCTCCCTCCAAATCCTCGCCCTTGTTGACTACCAAACTATCATCCCCCTTGTGACTGCTGAAATGGAGACTGTGCCACACCAGAAGAGGACTGCTAGTATCCCATCACGGGGCAATCTCTGATCAAATACCCATACTAACCACATCTATAGCAAGCTCTTGGTGGTATGCAACATGGTTCTTGATGCACTCTACCACACTGTTAACAAATGAAAAAAGTTGAGCCTGAACTACTGCGCCCTGAGCTCTGACCACTACTACTACCACTTGCACCAGGTGTGAATCTAAATCCTCTTAAGTGTCTATGACTAGACCTCTCCTTCCCATAAGCTTAAATAGTTCTCTATCGAGATATCCCACTCTGGTTATACCCTGGAGAAAAGTTTGATTGTTTTTGTTATCTTTGCTAAAAACTAAAGGATCCTGCATAGTGCCTCCTACTCTGCTCTCCAGTAAACAAAGTACCTTACTCCACCAAAATCCTTTCTAACTGCTTGACCATATCCACCAAGGTAGAAAACTTCTCTCGACTACTTATAGTCATGCTGACAAAATGAGGTCCCAACCCTAACACAATACTGATTGTTCTTCCTCAACTCATCTGAAATAATCTATGGGTCATAATGACTCAATTGAATGAAATCTGTGGTGTACTCATCCATTGTCCTATCTCTACGCCATAGATTTAGAAAGTTTAGCTGCTGCATCATCATCATTGAGTCTTGAAACATAGCATTGTTAACCTCAGCTAGAAATGCTTGCATATCAAATGCAGGTACCCCAGGAGTTCCCTGTGACACCTCCAGTGCCTCTACAGGGACCACATGAGTCAAGACTGTCCTATGCCTACCACGCCTTCCAGCTAAAGTGGTAAGGGCGGATGTCTCATCTTGTGCCGAGGATTCATTGTGACCTTCTTGGTCTAGTCGAGCACAAAATTGATCACATCTATTCATGCTGAAATTGAAAGAAAAAGAATGATTAGTACCATCGATTAAAGTAGAAATGTCCTTTAGAATAAGTTACTTTTAAAAGAAATGGATTGATAAGTGTCCGCAGTGATAAACAAAAGAACATTCTAGACAATAAATCTTTAACCTAGGCTCTAATATCAAGTTTGTCACGACCTGACACAGGTACGTGACCAATACGTGGGACCTGAGGATCAGAATCTCATATCACATGTAAGCCTACTACTATCGACAAATAATTTCAAGAACCAAGAAACGCAAAAATACAACGCTATATATAATAAAGGTACCATTATAATAACGCGTCAGAAATAAAACTTACTACAAAAGAAATCCTGCCACTGCGAACGCTACAAAATAAAGACAAAAGAAAGATGATGAAAAACATAATTAAACTAAGCAGGTTGCAGCAAATAAGCCTCAAGGGATGACTGCTGCGAAGTCGATGGTAGTTGACCTAAAAAATAAAGTTAAAGGGAGTCGGACCTCGCTAAGTAAGTTCACACCGTCTTACGATACCTAATGTTATGCACACCATCATACATGAATAACAAATACACACACATATCATACTATACATCCAATCACCTTATTAACACGAATAAATTGTTGGGGAAGAATATCTTTAGAACCCTAATCTCTAAGGGTAAACCCTTACAACACTAAATCTCGAATGGTTGCGGGGAGCTAAGCATTACTAACGGTACAACCATGTTCCTATTTATAAAGTCATAAGACTCTCTTGATCCAAAGAGGCTATAGAGAGCTAAGCATCACCAATAGACCAGCCCTTACTCAAAGCATCCAAAGCCATAAGCATCACAAATAAGGGTCTAATCGGGAGCCAAGCATTAACCAGAATCGGTCCATAACATATCTTAATATCACAAACAACAACTCTCATGGTCATAATCAGTGCGTATCCGATCCTGATGCATACCTATTAGGTGGCATATCTTACAAATCTCTCATTCTTCACAATTACAATTAAACACATCACATATAATCAGATATTAATCATGAAAATTACTAAACATATATTTAATTATAAAACAAATGTCATGCATGTATACAGTACCTGAACCTAAATGTATCCACTCAACTATTTCGATAATAGGTAGCTATATATATATCACGGATACGTGATACAATATATGCTTATTCACTATAAAGTATACATATATACGAATATGAGTTTGCGTTTATCTAACCCAACATCAAACTTATTCACTAGCTGGTACACTTACAGTAACTATAAATCGATATGAACTTACCTGGTAAATGCTGCCGTTCATCTAAGTTTTGCAATATCGGCCATACTCCTGATTTTGCTTATTAAATTGAAACAAATATATCTTAATCAGTGTTAAATAGGAGTTATTGGACTCAAATAACAACCTAGACAGCACCCAGATTGCTACAGTAATCCAATTATACAATTTGGATATTATTCCTATTCTTACTTAAAATTATCAAGATTTTTAATTCGCAAACTGTTGAGAATCTCACTATAGATATTTAGAGAAAAAAATGATCAGTATAATTTTTAGAATTTTTAAAAATTTTAATCACAAAATGACCAAAATAGTCGTTAGAAAAGTGCTTCTGATAGCCAGAATACTCCCTCTGCCGATAGAACAACTTTCTCCAAAGCCAAATACTCAGATTCTCATTAGATTTAACGAATTGAAGAAAAACAGTTTAAACCCTGACCTCTCTTTTCCGTCAATCAGCCATGATTTGAGCGGTGACTAGCGACGAGCCCCGAGAGCTTTTGCTCATAACCTCGAGATGAATCAATTGGTGGTGGTGGCAGTGACCGGCAATAATCACTGGAAGTGATAGATTGACGATTGACGATGTTCACCGACTCATCTCCTCAATTTTTGCGATAATTCCGGCAACGATAGGGTCGAAATGGGTATGATTGTGATATGCTCGTCTAGATAAAGAGATTGGTATATAATACTTGTCTATTTGAGTCACCGACGGTAGAGAATGAATGAAAAGAAGGGATTCATAAATAGTAATTCTTGGGGGGGTTTAAATGAAAATAAAGGAAAATAGGAAAAGAAAAGATGAAGAACTGTTATATATATATATGTTGTATACAGGTGTTACAGAGAGGTACTTTGTCTAAGAAGGAAGTCTTCTTTATATCGAATCATTTATTATGTGACACAACAATCTAGTTGGGTAAGTTGGAAACGACACAAGCTTAGAATACTTTGTGTTTGAACCTATTAATATATCATAAATGTACATATTTTTAATACGGAAATTTTCTAAACCATATGTGGTGCTTGTAAAAATTTAAAACAAAGTTTAAATAGGATGTAACTATCTATTCTTTATAAGTTATTATTACCTTAATTTACTGTAACTCACAAAAGATTATATCTTAATGCATGAATCACAAATATTGATATAGAATGGATCGAAAAATGGTAAAAAACTGATATAAATTTGAATAAAATGGAAAATAAATGAATGAGAATATACCAATACTTAATAAGCCATTATGTAACTCTTATATAAACCCATTCTTTGTTCATCAATTGTTATCTTTCAACATTTGCCTATTAATCATAATTTTTCCAAGAGAACTAGAAAACCGAAGAAAGAAGGGTGAGTGTTTTTTTCATTATCGAAAAAAATATGATTTTTATATTTTATATGTATTTTTCTCATTAATTTCTATACAGTTTTCATCAATTTTCCTATTTAAAAAATAGAAACAAAAAATAAATATTGCAAACAAAAACAAACAGGGTTATGTAATAATCATATTTTGAATTATATAGATGTATCTTCTAAGTGTCTTTCGATGTAACTAACTTACGTTTTTCTTTCGTTTGTACGCATTTTCAGGTGAAGAAGAAGTATTAAACTATAGAAACAACTGTTATAACAGATGCTCCAAGAAGAATACCAACTTATAATGAAGAGTTACTACTAATTGTGATTATATTAAGCTATTCCCTAAAACTTAGGTGATATTTTTACTAGATGATGAAATAAAGTTGATTATTTGTAACTGTACATGTTTTATCTTTCCCCTTAATTTGTTGAGACCATACAACCATACATAATTATGATTATAATAGTTTGAGGTTTCAATAAGCACTCACTAATTGGCTACATTGGTAATGATGTCCCCTAATAAAGAGCTCCATCTTTATGAATTACACAATCTATTTGTAAGGAGTACATATTACACAAACACCCACCCCAGATTTTAATGAACCACTTATAATCATACAGTCTCCTTGATCAGGTAGGTACTCACCACCTTTGATCTTGCGAGGAGTTCTCTCGCAATAAGATCAACAAGGGTGCTACCAAAAGCAATGTTTTAAATATTGTACTGGTATCAGTATCGATATCGGATTTGTTTTTAAAATAGTACTGTACCGATATTGGTCAATACCGGTACCGTTTCAGATAATTTTTTAAAATTATAAATTAGTTCTTGAATTTTATAAAATTTGTAAAATATTTTATGAATTTATTATATTGTACAATTTTTAATTTAACTTTAAACTTGAAAAGGTCAAAATACATAATTTTCCTTTCAAATTTTTTTCGATACCAGCAGGTACGGTACTGGCTGATATCAACCGGTATTTGAATTCGGTATGGAATACTTCAATTCCGTATCGGATTTAGACTGGTATCGGTACGAAATTTAAAACCCTGATCAAAAGAGTATTTTTTCTGAGGCTATATACAAAACTATCCTTACAAAAAATTCATATTTGATATTTGAATGCCTATTTATATGATTAGGCCAAAAATATTTAGAACTAATCACTAGAAAATATAGTTATAAACTGATCGCATTTCTTGGATGATTTGATATTCGAATGCCTATTTATATGATTAAGCCAAAAATATTTAAAACTAATCACCAAAAAATATAGTTATAAACATATCACATTTCTTGGCCGAATCTCGTTACAAAACATACAACATATTAAACAATAATTAGTTAAATTAGCTTACAATATACCCAAAAAAATTGAGAAAAAATATATTTCTTAACTCTTTGATGTGGCTCCCATGAATGTAAATAAGGCAAAGATCAGTTACCTTATCCTTATCCAAATTTGGTATTACTAGTCCCAATTTTTAAGCAAGCAAGTGGAAAAAAGATATGATACATCAAGAGACCATAAGGCATGCAATTATCCAATAATGATCCAACGGTCCAGATTCATGGCGAGTCTTAGTCTTGGTCTTGGTCTTGTTTCGTTTCATTAGATTCTGCTTCTGTCTTTTTCTCCATCTATTAAAGAAAGAAAGAGACAGCTAGTGGTCCATATGTCTGGGTCCATCTCTATTTTTTAGCCCAAAAACATTTTAACATGATGAAGAAGAAAGCAAAATATAAATGTCAACAAAAGGAAAAATATATACGAAATTTTTTTAATTAAATTTTGAATAAATAATCAACATTTCAAAGTTTATAAGTTATTGTCATACATTAACTAACAGAATTATGCCTATCAATCAAGATAGTTATGTGAAGATATACTAATTACAAGGGTTTATTTATAAATAAAAAAAATTTAAGGTTTCATTTGAATTTTTATTAAAATTTTAAGGGTGGATTCATATCTCCAATGTCAAATTATTAGAAAAAGTTGACTTAATATTTTTCTTTAATAAGCAAATAAGTGTTATTGATGCATCATAATTAGATGCAGAACAATTATTATAATCGTATAACATAATAAATATCTTTTATTTCAAACAAAATTTTTAAAAATTAAATATTTTTATTTTAAGTAAAATTTACCATGAATTATTAGCTTTAAATGTTTATTATGTATTAAAAAAATAACAACTATAAAATAATATTATTTCAAAGGAACCATGGTATTACAATTAAGTCAATAATTATTGTTTAAAGCCTTATTTAGTTGAGTTTTGGTTTTTAGTTTTGGCTTCCTATTTTTCTAAACGCATAAATTGGAAAAAAGCACATTAATACAATACAAAAATTGAAAAAACACAAAAATCAATACAAAATACAAAAATCACAACAAAAAACCACAACCCACAACCCAATTAAATATCCCCTAAATTTATTAGTGATCTATATTCTTAAAAGCCTATCTTTATCTTTAAAGTGTTTTTTGGGTTTGTTTGCCACTTTTAAAATGCATTTTGGAGCCTTTTTTCTTCCAATATTAAATGTCTTTAAAGAGTTATTTTATTTAATTTGTAATATAATATTCAGCTTACTTACATCTTTACTTTTTAAATCAAATTTAGCATTTTGGAATTGTGGAAAGCAATTTAAAGAAATTATTAGACTAATATAAAAAGGGGGCAATAGATAAACAAGTGATAAATTTTTTTGAATTTTTTTAGTTGACTGACAAATCTTTAAAAAATTTCAATTAAGTGACAAACCTTTAAAAAGTCGATTGATTAAGGTAAAAACTTAAACGTCATTAGCATCATTCTAATGTGGTTAACAAAATTTACCATGTAGATAACCTCAACCTTTAAAAAATTCCAATTCAATGAGAAATCTTATAAAAAATTTTCAATTCAGTGAATAACCTTTAAAATTTTTTTAATTTAGTAACCAACCTTATAAAATTTGTTAAAATCAACTCAAAATTAGTTTTTTTAATAAAAATAATAAGTGATTAATACACTAATATTTTATAAAAAAGTATTGTATACAGATTTATAAGTTTAACTAATAAATATTTAATTATGTACTATTCTCTCATTCAAAAGATATCTAAATTTTAAACTTGATAAGTCTTTGATTTAAAGGAAATAATTCATAAATAAATCTTTTAAATTAAATATATAATAATTACAAAGTACCTTTTATAAATAAATTTAGATTTAAATATATATTATTGATATAAACATAA
>JAOXYD010104463.1:0-11644 GCA_028565735.1 Pinacopodium congolense
AGATTTCGAATTACTATTTTCAATAAAGATAAAATTAGATGAACTACAGTTCATGGATAATAATAATATATATTATAATATTTTATTATTTTTATTATTTTAATAATATATATATATATATATTGAAACTGCCCATAATAACCAGCTATGAAGTATCAGTTATACAGTCGGTTCCTTTCGGTGACCACTTCCTCCTTCCCTTCCCCACAACCACTTGCCAAGTGTAAAAGTGATTAAAAATGAAGATAAGAACTTAATTAATTCTTTTATGAAATAATAATCTACAAATTGTAATTTTATCGATGTTTAAATAAAGAAAGTAATTAGAGGGCTATCATTCGGCCCCTTGGCAGGCCAACGCAAATCTTAAATTGGCTCACATATTTTTTTAGGTTATGTTTGTCATTTACCATTCTTAAGGTTTGAAATTTATGATTTAAACTTTAAGTTCTTTTACCTTAAACCCTAAACTTTAAAATTATAAAATGCTAAATTTCAAAAATCAAAAATCTAAATCTTAAAACCTTAAACCATAAATTTTAAGGTCTTAAATCATAAACTTAAAACTTTAAACCCTAAATCATGAACTTAAAATCCAAAGCCTTAAAATAATAATACAACAATAATTTCTCCAATTATAAAAAGGTAAAATACTGAATTTTCTTACTCAAAATGTTATTTTGATCCTCGAACGCTCCAAGTGAATTGACTATTTTGCCCCTGTAAAAGGGGAGACGAGGATCATTGAAGGCCACCCACCCGTCAAATTAATAGTCCAATTTAATAAAAGAATGACAAATTTTAATTTTATTAGAGTTTAAGGTGCTATTATGTCTTTCTTTAAAAAGTTAAGATGCAAAATTATATTATAAATAATGATAAATTTTACTTAGTTGTCTTACAAAAACATTGGACTGTAATTAAGACTTTTAGCCTTGCATGAAACATTGTATTCTATAAGAATAGAGGAAAAGATGAAAAAGAAAATGCTATACCATTGTGTTCCTTCATTTCAAGCAACCTTGACTGCCTATCTTACAGAACAAAAGCGAAACCACAAGAATAAAAGAAAACTGCTGAAGAGACATAAAAGGGAAGAATATGTAGGATTAAACGCCAGCATAACCACCGTCACATGTACAACTAGCGGTGCCATTATTGGGCTCTCCATGTTGGCGGGGCTTAATACTAACACAGCAACACATGAGACCTACCAATAGCATGAAACCCCAAGCTGATGCTATAGCTTTTGCCCAGTTGAAAGATTGCTCCTCCATCTACCTCTCTTCTCTTGTTGACCCTTTTCTTGCAGATTTCTCTCCTTTCCTTTTATCTCAATTTCTGAGAAGTTTGTTGCTGCTCATCAGGAAATTAAGACCCTGAAAAATGGTATCAGTATCAGGAATTATTCCAGGAGAAAGAAACAGCAAAAAAGAACTTGTGATGCACGTGTGTTGAGCTTGAAAGAAACCAAAATAACATGGGACAGCCTGCTGATATCTAACAGCACTCGATTTCTAGCTTTTCTGACGTGTTACATGACCCACACACGCATGACATCTAGCCTCCATGAAAGCAACTCAATGGCATTAAATACATGATTAATACTAATACCATAAAGAGCAAAACGATATGATCAGACAAATTAATCATGTTAAAAAGGCACCATCATGCAGGCCTACGCTTTCCGCTTTTTGCTCTTTCATGCGCCTCTCCAGCGAAAAGAAGAAACCTTTTAAATAATTCTTAAAAGGTTTCTTCATGTTACACCATCCTTTTTCCATTCCAAAGATATGCCAATTTAAATGACCTTTGTTAACGAGGGCTTGAATTTACAGATAATAGAGATTCCCGAAGGCTAGCAGCTTTCAACTACAGAGTTATTGTACAGTCAAGCAGCAGCAGAGGAACCCATTTGAGAGTAATGGACGACATCAGCATGAATATAACAAAATAACCTTGCTAACAGAAGTAAAGGCTAGCTGTTGATATGGCCTGTATTTTTTGCACAAATTTCAAGATTGAAAATATGATATCACTTTGCTTATCCACTTCATTATTAACAGACAGAAGCTAGCTCCAGAGAGACAGAGAATTATTCAATACATCTTCAAACACATGAAAGGCTATTTCTTTTTGGAAGATACACCTGGAAAAATTAAGCCAAAGTAAAACTCCAACTACATTCTCTAAAGGGAAAAAACAGGATTCAGCAAGTCATGTATACAGACATAGAGACTGTTTTTGATTGATATGGAGAAACTACTAGGAATAGAAGTGCTGTAAGTAAAAGTATTTTGTTACTGGAAATCACTGGAAATCAATGCCAGTAAGCGTTTTGGTAGTGGAGGATTGTTAACTTCAACTAAGCCATTTAACATCTTCACTACCATCCCCATGGTAGGCCTTATATCCTCTCTATCCTGTATGCACCAAATTGCCACTAATGCCGCACGCTTAGCCTCCTCAATATTGTATGCACTACCTAGCCTATTGTCCATCACTGCTGCAACATTGCCTTTCAGTATTTCTTGAGCTGCGTACGGAGGGTAAAACCACATCTCTTCCCTTCCGCTTTCGACATTTCTGCGACCCCTCAGCAATTCCAACAATGTCATTCCATAACTATAAACGTCTACTTTTGTAGTAACAGCAATCCCAGATAACCATTCTGGTGCAAAATACCCTCGAGTACCTCTTATGTTAGTCAATACTCGACTGAATTGATTGTCGATAAGCTTTGCCAACCCAAAATCAGCTACCTTAGCATTATAATCAGCATCTAATAGAATATTTTCAGGCTTGATATCACAGTGGATGATACTCTCCCTACACTCTTCATGTAAGTATGCAATGGCTCTGGCAGTGCCAACTGCTATACCAAATCTAACTTCCCAACTCAAATTGGGACCACTCTGATGCAAATACATGCCCAGATGACCATTTGGAATATATTCATAAACCAATATCCTATGCAACCCTTCTGAACAAAAGCCTATAAGCCTCACAAGGTTGACATGTTGAATGTTCCCTAGCGTAGAAACCTCTGCCCTGAACTGTTTCTCTCCACTCCCTGGCTTTTGAAGGCACTTCACAGCAACTAGAGTGGAGTCCAGTAATTCACCTTGATAAACAACACCAAATCCGCCATGTCCGAGTTTCCTTGAGAAATTCCCAGTTGTTGTACGAATCTCTTCATAGGAAAACACTTTTAAACCCACCACCAATGGAATCTCATCATCTTCTGAAGCTTTGCTCCTCCTAACATACCACACAATCACTGCTAACATAATCATTGAACCTCCTGAGCCCAAAATGGCAGCAATTCGTATGCTATCCCAAAATTTTGAGGGGGCCTTCTCTTTGTGCCCGTCGCCAGTAATGCAACCTCCAGAATAATTCCCAACTTTCCAGTCATAATCACTGACTGGCCAGAATCCTGGGAGACAAACACAAGGCTCCGAAATTGAGTTTTTACAAACACTGAAATCCCCACACAACCCGTATACTCCACACTGGCTTTCTGGTTGCGACCAAAACGAGTCCCAATTCTTTGTCTGCTGGGACCAAGTATACAATCTTAGCTGCCCATTGATGCCCATCTGAAATCTTGTCAATGATTGCACCAAGTCATCGTCTTTAGACACCGGCTCGTTGTACCAAAAGGACGCCATTGAAGTGAAAGGGTCATCGAATTTAAAGTCGTAAATGTCTTGCATTGTCATTTCAGGCACCTCAACGAATCCATCACCTGTCCAGTTCCCTGACTGCCAATATACTATACTCCTATTGTATACAAGTTCAAACTGGAAATCTTGGGTGTTCAGCCTTAAAGAGTATAATCCAGGCGATGGGTCCGACAAGCTCCGCCAAGAGGTCAAAGGACGAAAACTGGTCATATTCATACTCGGCAGCCATGTATCCGTTGGTTGATCGAAGCTTTGCCATACGACTGATCCCGTTTTTGACAACAGAACCAGATTTCCCGTGTCGTCGAACATAAAATTTGTTGCTTTTTCTGTGTTTGTAGACTGCCAAATGACTGAATTCTTTGACTCCAAGATGACCAGTTTGCCTTGTTCACTGATTTCGAGCGTGCATGAGGAGAGGTTGGTAATCGGTTTTTCGCGGTTTGCTATCCAAACATACGTGGGAGTTGGGACTGAAGCATAACGGATACCAAGGTAAGATTTAGACTTGTCACCTGGACTTAGAAATCCCAGCTCAAATGTATGCTTTTTGCTGAAAATCGTAGAATTCCACCTGATGATAACAATAGTCCTTGATTCTAATTCCATAGGGTTGCTATCTGAATCTTCTAAGGTCATTGAAGGCCACCCATCACTGGGTTGCTCAACTTTGCGAGCAGGAAAACTGTTGGAGGCAAAGAGGAGGAGGAAGAGGGCAAAGCAAGCCATGATAATCCAGCAATTTCCAACCCATGATGATCTAATAACAATAATAATAATATTTGGTGCGGTGATCAAACATAGATGACGCCATGCAATTTGGTGTTCCAAAGGTAAAGACTAAAGAGTACCATAAATAGAAGATTTTGCTTCCTTTATATAATTGATCATGCACTAAAAACATGAGCTGATTTAGCGTTTTAACATAAAATGCTGAACTTTCCTTGCAGAGCTTAGCTTAGTGATGGTTTATTTACAAGGAAGCTAAATTCTAATTTCTTGAATTTAACAGCACTCGATTTCTAGATTTTCTGAAGGCAGCTTCATAGATTATAAAATATGTTTCTAGTTAGATCAGAAACTGAAGTTGTTTACAAGAGATTTTACTTATGATGTTTTGTGACATCTACTTAAGGTGTTCATTTTGAAAAGTTCTTACTTAAGGTGTGCATGTTCGATTTACGCAACTCTCAACATTCCTACTTGTTCCAATAAGAAGAAATGACGCCGTTTAGTAACAAAAAATCACATTTACCGCAAGGAGCTATCACCATAATTACTTAATGTATAAATTTACTGCAGGAAGTTAAAGCACCTAAGAGTATACGGTCCATCTGGAATTTCTAATGAATAGAAAGTCAATACTTGGCAACAGAGATACTTTTTAAACGATTGGTAAAAGGTATATTTTTTATTTTAATATTTTCACTTATATTTAAGTTAGACTCTATCATCTTAAGAAGTTTTTAAAAAAAATTAAAAAATTCAAAATATTCAAAAAAAATCTTAACATTTCGTAAACCTTTAAAAAAATCCTAACTTCTCACTCGGGAATTTTTCTGTTAAATATCACGTGACATTTTTATTTGTTAAAATATTAGATGGACCTACACGCTGATTTCAAGTGGACAATCCGACGTAGCAATGTTAGGCCCTCCCGACATTTTGGACAAATAAAAATATACCACTTTAACATTTAATTAAAAAATTGATAGAATTTAATATTAATATTTTTTAATCATTAAATATTTTTTAAAACATTTTTAATATATTAATTTTTTTAACGTCTTAAAATGTTAAAATTGAATATAAATGAAAATATTATAATTAAAAAACACTTTTTACTTTGAAACGTTTAAATTCTTTTTCAACATTCCTATAACGTTAAGAGTTGTTTGTACACATTTTTAAAACGTTAGAATACAACCTTAATATAGGTAAAAACGTCAGTTTAAATCACACTTCTTACCTTTCATAATAGTAAAACTTTCAAACTTTACCTATAGCACTATGAGATTAGTAGTCAGATGCACGCTCGTAATAAACCCTAAACCATAAATAATATATTTTGGGTAAATCATTCAAGGATATAACGGTTCAAAAACAAGTCGTAAATCTCAATCCAACTAATTTTTCGCAAGACAACACTGTCCAGAATGAGGTTGATGGCTCTATGCCAAGTTCGATGCAAGGTGTGTCGTGGGCAATGAACCTGAGAGCTAAACAATTATAGGTGATAGTTCTTGAGGTTGCAAGAGTCTAAAGTTCATCAAATATACGCTGAAGGCATTAAAAGTTGTTAGCAAGATCAAGAAGTACAGCAAGATCAAGAAGTACAGGCCAACCCAGTCACAGAATTCATATATAACAGCTTGATATTTCCTAATGAAAGGATAGGAATTCATAATATCAAGGACGGTAAATGCTTGCTCACCCAAGAATTACCTCTAATTCTTTTGGAGGCAAATATAGGGTGGCGTTGTTGACCTTCAAATAAGTTCTAGAAATGGTCATTTTTTACAGAATAATGAGGACTTGAATTTACAGATAATAGAGATTCACGAAGGCTAGCAGCTTTGAACTATGAGTCTAGTCACAGAGTTATCGTATAGCCAAGTAGCAGCAGAGGAATCCATTTGAGAGTAATGGACAACATTGGCATGAATCTAACAAAATAACCTTGCAAAGAGAAGTGGAGGCTCCTGTTATGGTCAGCACTTTTGCACAAATTGCAAGATTGAAAGTTTGTTATCACTTTGCCTATCCACTTCATTATTCACAGAGAGACGTAGCTCCAGGGAGAGAATTATGCAATACATGTTCAAACACATGAAAGGCTGTTTCTTTATGGAAGATACACCTGGAAAAATTAAGCCAATGTAAAATTCCAACTACATTCTAAAGAAACAGTATTCAGCAAATTTTCCATCAAAAAAAAGGAAAAACAGTATTCAGCAAATCATGTTATACTGACATAGGCTCTGTTTTTGAATGTTATTGAGAAACTACTAGGAATTAGAGTGCTGTATGTAAAAGTACTTTGTTAACAGAGCGGTGGTTGAAGTAATTAAATGTTTGGTAATCATACAAAATAATTTTGTGAAGACTAGCATGTTTGGTGAAGCTATAATATAAATAATCAGTAGATACATAAAGTGTTAATATAATTACTAACTATATATAATTATGGTTTGGAACCATATATGATGTCAAAATATTATAATTTAGTTCAAAAGCAGTTCTCATCAAATAATGTAAAAGATTATTCCCTTTAACTACGGTTTCAGGGGTGCTTTTCTCCCTAAAAACTATGATTTTAAAAATTTAACCAAATAATAAAATTTTTCAGCTACAAATCTTTTTCTGGCTGCGAAAACAGTTCAAAAAATATAGCAAAACACACACATTAACTAAAGATAAGATTTGATATTCTAATAGCATGCCAAGTGTAAGAAATATCCCAGATACAAAAGAAGTTCTTAAAGTAACTTCATAGATTAAGTCTGAAAATAGTAAAACATTGGAAGAATATGAGGGCAGCAATTTTTAAGGCAAGGCAAACATAGAACTGAGAACTACAGTCAAACGTATGGAAAAATATGATGGTAATTCCTGCACACATGCCTTTTAAGAAATTAACAAGCTAATATAACAAGAAAACTCACATACTCACATGAGGCAAGACTAGCTAAAGCTACAGCTCACTGTAATTGCGCCAAACAGCACGAAATTCCTCTCTGAATGTGTTCAGACGTGCTTTCAGATTAGGAGTCCTGAAACTTGCATGCAAGATAGTAGCTGACAAGAAGAGAATGCTATTAAAACCACAACAAATACAGTTACAGATAAATGTGTAAGAAACATGGATGAGATACAAACCAAGTAGTCCAATAGCAAGTGCCCAAGAAACAGTCAAGAGACCACAGGAAACATACCAAAGGATGAAACTCACTACATAATGAAAAAATAAATAAATAAATAAATCCATGATTAGACCAGGTCTTTAACTGGAAACGCTACCAAAGAGAAGAAAGCCTGCAATTATAACTTACCAAAGGAGAATACCATAACAAACACCCAGCGAGGACGACCACATATATGAATTGCTCTTTTAGCAGATCGACGTCCGCGAATGACAGGCCTGAGAATAGAAAGAGTGAATCGGGCATCAAAGATGCATGATACTATAAGCATAAAATAATAGCAGTAAACAAAAAGACTTACGTGAGTGGAGGCCTCATCTTTGCAGCCAAACGAGGAGAAAATTGCCTCACAGTTCTTGTCATCTTTTCACTAAAAGTACCCGCAAAGCTGTGGGAAGATCAACAGTATAATTTCTATCAGCTTTCTTCAGACTTTACTGATAAACTTTTTGAAACAAACTTTCTATAGCATAAACTACAAGAAAGTAAGCTAAATCAAATTAATCACTTCATTACTCTATTTCATTAAACTATCTCTATACATATATCTGCTTCTGTTCAATAAACATATAAATATAAACATATATATATATATATATATATAAACACTAAGCAAGGTAGATGATATGGATAAAAACGAATGAAATTCGAGAGAGAAGCTGACCTATCATTGAGAAATGCAATGGTGAGGGCAGTTGAAAGAACAGCAACAATAGCAAGAGGCCTCCTAAGAAAACCCAATCCTACGAATAAAATTAATTACCACTCTATTATTATTACTATTATTATCATCATCGACAAACTGTAACCATAGCTAATCAAAACTATAGCAAGCATTCACTTACCCAATATGAGAAGTATCATAATGAAATAATTGGTCCGATAACTGTTCAAATACAATCAAAACGAAGGACGTTAATCAGATTAATGTCAATAAGACTTTTTTAATGAAACTAGCAAATAACGAGGGTTGATCGAACTTACTAGTAGAGATTGCATTTGAGGCGACTGTCCCATTTCGCTGATGATTTGGGAAGTGTAAATCGCGAAAAGAACTCCGACAGAGGTCGCGGAGGAGACGACCAGTCCACTTCCCGAAGCGCGTCGATCAGATCCTCCACCGTCACGCTTCCCCAATCCATCCCCAAGTGTTCTTAATCACACAAAAGTTGAAGCCAAGAACTCGTACGTTCCTGATCTCTCCCGCGGGCACCCAACGAAATGGATTCTTGTGTTTGCAAATAAATAAGCTAAACACTCGTCTTAAAAGTTAAAATATGAGTTGAAATTTTATTTATTTAATTATTTTTAATTTTTCAAGTTTAAATTAATACAATTTATTATCAAAATTAATTAATTAATTTTGCGATTTATTAAAGCAAATTTATCGACTGGCACTTATAATACTACTTTTCCATATTAATTCATTTCTGTATTAAAAAAATCCTAAATGATTTTGTAGAAAAGTTCAGTGGAGAACTCTGAGGCACCTCTTCTGCTAGAGACATTGGCTCAAGTTTTCCACTTTTCCTTAGAATTTTGTACTAAAGAGATTTTCAATTGCATTTGAATTTATTCTAAAATTATTAAATTTCATCATTTAATTTGAAATTATTAATTTCTTATATAATTTATTAAATTTTAACTTTTAAGCATTATTAATTTTACAATAATTATTCTATTAAAAAATAATAGAAAATAAAATTTTACAATCTAATAATTATCATTTATTCAAATTTTAATTGTAAAATATATTTTGATAATTTAAAATTATATAATTAAAAATATAATTTTACAATATAATTGAAAATATATTTTAAAATCATTTTATTTCAATATAATAGTTTTCAATCTTTTAAATAATTAAATTCTTTTTATATTTATGTTTATATCTATTATTTGAAATATTTTCAAAATTAGACCAGAAATTGAACAGGTTATACGAGAGCTTTAAAATTTAGAGGTTGAACTGATATTAAATCGTTATAAAACAGGTATTGAATAGGTAAAAGATAATAAAATATATAAATTATACAAATAATTAAATATATATTATAATATTAAATATATCTTCATTAACAAAATAAAATCCTTCAATATTATATAAAGACTTGTAAACTACACTTATATATAAAATATATGCATTAATATTTTCTATTACATTTAAATAAACTATAAATGAGTAATTTATGAAATTATTTTTAAAATAAAATATTATATTTTTAAATAAGATAACAATTAACTGTTAATAGAATAGATGTTTTTAATTTATTATTTGTATCAAATGTATTTTCTTTATAAATTACCCTTTTAAATTCATTATAATTAAGATCAAGTAATGATTTTTCTTTCATTTCGATTTAAAAGTTAGTATAATTAATCAGTCGGATCGCTTGACTTATAACGATTAAATCGGTCGGATCGCTTAACTTATACTAAGTTAATTAAAAAAATAAGATTTTCTTACTAAGAGATTTTTATATAAAACCGAACGAATCAATTAAAAGGTTCATAATAACTGGATTCAACCGGTTAAATTAGACAAATTTTTAAAACACTGATTAATTTTTATAAATCAATAATATATCTTTAAATATAAATTTATGTATAAAAGATATTTTTTGGCTACTATATACTTAATTTAAAAGATTTATTTGTGAATTATTTTTTAAGGTAAAAAACTTATTATATCAAAAACTTGGATATCCTTTGAAAAAGAGTACGATATAGAATAAATTTAGAAGTTATTACATCATACTTTCTAATAAAATATTGGTATATTAATCACTTGTTATTTTTATAAGGAAAAAGTAATAATTTTGAATTTTTAACCTGATTTAAATGGATTTTAAAGACTAATCACTAAATTTAAAAATTTTAAAGGTTGGACATTTAATTAAAAATTATAAAAGATTGGTTATTGAATTTTAAATTTTAAAATTTTAATGGTATGGATATCTATGTGGTAATGTTTGTTAACTTAATTATAATGAAATTAACAACATTTAAATTTTTACTTAAACCGATAGATTTTATAAAAGTTGATCACTTAACTATAAAAATTTTAAATATTAATTGCTAAATTGAAAAAAAATTTAAAATTACTCACTTGTCGATTTATTATCCTTATTCAAAAAATTTTCAAAATTGTAAATTTATGATTTTTTATTTGTATTTGCAAATGCTAATATATTAAATTTTAATAGACTTATATTAACTATTAAATTTTATTCTAATATTTGATTTTAAAATTTAGAGTCTTTAAAACAAGAACGCAAAGCTAAATCAAATTATTAATATGAAATAAATTTATTAAAAATAAATAGGAAGGGGTTTCCTATGATTCTAGGAATGGATTAATAGGTGTATCAGAAGTGTGATATTAATGTGGAGACATATCGAGCATACCATATGTAAGTTTTATTGGATTCTTTGATCAAGGTAATGGGAAGTATGAATTATATATCAAGTTTATTTGAGATTTTAGAGAAGATCAATTAACAAATTAGAGAGAGGAGAGATTTTCATATGTTAATTATATGGAATTGCTACTAGGTTTTGAAACAAAAAAAAATCTTTTGAGATAGAAATTGATATTTGACATTAATCCTTTCATTAAGTTAAGATTTTAGTCCCTGTTTAATTTTGAACAAGAAATTTATTTTTATAAGAGAAAAATTGTAAAACTCACCTTACTTCAAGGTAGCCCTGACAACGGTTAATAAATCGTCGGTTACGATTACAAAACCTCTGATTACGATTTATGAAAATCTATAAATCTTAAGCTAACTGTCAATTTACGGTTTAACTTACGGTTTGAAAACATTTGGTTACGGTTTAACCGCCAGTTTAACAACTAGTTTAACCATAATCATAGTTTCATTAATTTCAAATTTTTATTTGCAAACTTTAAATTTTAAATTTTAAAATTTTAAAAAATGTCAAATACAATAAGTTGGATATAAAAATATAAAGTTAAATGAATTAAAATATATGACAACCATATATAAATTATAAGAAAAAATTAAATAA
>JAOXYD010104474.1:0-25350 GCA_028565735.1 Pinacopodium congolense
TAGAAATTTTCAGATTTTTAATCAAATTGTTTGGATTTTTCCTAAATAATTGTAATTTGATCAACCTAGTAATTAAGTCATCTAATTTCTATGGGATTGACAATTAGAGTCTTAAATTTACTCCATTATATTACTTTTGTGATAGGTGCACTTGCCTTAATTTCGTTGGTTTTCAAAGTAAATATCATTCAAAGTTTTTAAGTCACCTAAGTAATGCAATAGAAATCTCTTCCTAATAAATCAATAACTTGTTATCTATATGTTTATTAAACACCAACTCTCGTTGCACATTTAACAAAAATTACCAAACTCACTCTCTCAAGCTATTTCAAGGTTTTAAGGTCAATGGATAATACAAACATTTATAACATTAAATCAATAACTAGAGTTCACAAATGGTTCAAACAATAAATCCTAACAATACTTTAGTCACTCATAATAGAAATATGTTCAACCGTGTCCATATTCTCCAAAATACAAAACATAATGAAATAAAACAAAACTAAAATAAATCTAGAAGAAATGGAACTTAGTGGAGGATCTTGATGCTTGAACCCCACGTCTAAAGTTTGTGTCTTGGCTTGGAGAAGAATTATGGAGTGATGGTGGCCGAATGGTTCTCTCCTCTTCTTCTAATGGAGGCTTCTGATATCCCTCATTTAGTTTTTTAATGCAGGCTGCAGAATGTGTATATGAGAGGCTTTTTTACTCTTTGTCCTTTAATGCTCTAGGGTTAGACTACGTTTCACTCTCTCTTGTTGTTTTGTTTTAAAACTTGGAAAGGCTTTAAAGCCTTTGTTTCATTTTTTTTTTCAAGGAAACTCTCTTAGGTGGAAGGTTAGAAGGCTTGTTTGACTAAACTTTTGACTCCTCGGGTCGTGTGTTTTTTCGGCTTTGCAATGGTTTCTTCCTTAGTTCTTACTCTAGATAGTTTCATGCCATAGCCTTTTACGTTGCTTCACCTTGGGAAGAGTGTTTTTCTTAGGTTTGAAAGTAAATTACCATGGTTTCCTTGCTTCCTTTTTCTCTTAAATGATTTTTTCTTGCTTTTTCCTTTTTCTTTTCATTCCAACTTACTCCAAATTTTTAGTTCTAACTCTAATTCATCCTGCACAATAAGTTGACACACCAATAAGATTTAATTCTAACCCAAAATAAAAAATTAAATGTTAAAACATAAAATACAAATAAAAACACTGAACAAACATTAAAAAAAAACAAGTAACTTACAAACTAAACACTTGGAAAAACAAGGACTATCATACAACTATCAATAACTCGCTTAAATAGCATAGAAATCCCTCTAAAGCCTTCGACTATACTGTTCACTTTTGAACATATTTTCATGATTTTTTTTAGTTATAATGAGCCAATTTCTTTGAAATTAGTGCCACTTGTTGGAAATTAGATAAGCTTTCAAATGGTACCTATCTTATAGAGCAATTTCATTGTTCAAAATTTAGGGATTCTTAGACCCAAAAAATTTCCTGAATTTTCATGGTGTTTTATGATTATTTGCTTTATGTTTATTAATATAATTTTATTCAAATGGCACCAGACAATCTTCCCAAGCTCCTAACTCTAATCCAATGTTGGATTTTTATAATTCTCGATTTACGAGCCAAGAGAACTTTAACTAGTTTGAGACTTGACATAACAATCAACTTTAATGGTTTCATGTTTTGGATTATGGATATTTGATAAACATTACGAGTTTCCCTGTACAAAATGTATATTTCAAAGATTTTTTGTGACTTCTTTTAACATTTTCATATCTTATCTAATTCAAAATCAATCAAATTCAACGAAAAATTGAAGAGAACAAAACAATGAAGAGAACGATAAAATGAAAAAATGTGCTTAAATTGCGAAATTGTGAGCAACAATTATTCACTTTGTTAGCTTCAAACCAATTGGTTGAAGTTAAAGAATGAAGCTAGTACCCAAATCATGTGAGGTGACTTAATTCAGTAATCGAGGATGTTCAAGACAAAATGTTCATCTCCACATAAAAAAATTGAATGACCTCTTAATCAAGCCTTAAAAGCTCACTCATTTGCCTAAATTTGTGCTTAATTGTTAAAAGATGTGAATTTGCTTAAATGATTAGTCATTTTTCTTTGTGTATATCCATTTTATTGATGGAAATCATTTGATGCAATTTAGGTTAAAGTTTTAAAGAATATGAAGTAATATAAAATTATTTGTTAATTTACATTTTTTTAATCTTATAAAATCTAATGATTTGTTTGATGATTGAATGATTGTGTCAATGCCTGGATTTAATAGGTGGAACAAGTTTTCCTGTGATTATAGGCTATTTTGAGACTGATGGTTTAGTGATTCCCTTGAGGAAAGAAAAAGATAAGTGTAGGTGAATTGAGAAAGGCCTAAGTCATATAGATTTCATGATATTTTAACATAATTCATCCCCTATTTAGATGTTATTTGGTTTAATTTATGTCTTGAATTGTTCTATTTGCAGGTTAATATATAATTGAAGTAGAAATCCAAGAAAATTATAAAAAAGGAGCTAAAATAGGAGCAAATGGTAGGGCATTGTGACCGACGTTTTACTCCTCTAGGCTCGCATTTTAGTTAGTTTTGGGAGTTAAATGAAAGTAACTAAACGACGTCGTTTTACTATTCTTCAAGTGTTGTTTAACTAGCTATCGAGATATTTTGAACTATAACCTGAGAAACCACTTACAACAACTTTTCTGCTTGCTTCCCCCTTACAGAGGACACATATATGGAGCCAAAAAACCTGATTTCGTGCAAGTTAACACATATTAGAGCTCCCAATTCAAAGATTTATCTTATATTTTTCTTCTTTTCTTCACTAAGTTAGGCTCTTCCTTTTTTCTTTCTTTTCCAACTTTGTTATTGATGTTTTTAGATTGTATTAAGGATCCCTAAGGGTTTTTCAACATTCTTTAAGGTTGTCTACCCTATTTGGAGCATCATTTGGTTCAATCTAAGCCTTTAATTACTTGTTTTCTTACTCATTCTTCCTTATCTATACAAGAACATGTGTTTAATGCTTGGATATGTAATTTCTTGTGGTTTAAAATGTTTTAATCTGTTCTTTAGCTTAGGATAGGTTCTTAAGTTGATTAATTGAGCCTCTACAACATTATTGAATGTCAATTTTTTTAAAGATTATAATGTTTATTTTGAGTTGTTCACTTGGAATATGAATTAAGATGGCTAAAGATCCCACAATCTCTACTTTAATCATTGGAAAATTTAGTAAAAAATATGATTTAATTCAAGGATTCGAGAAATCTACCTTGGTTTTCATGAGGGCTCTAATCTTGAATAGGAAATTAGGATTAAAACTTATTAAACTTTAAGACTAATGTCTATTAGTTGATGAAATAACCAAAAATCAATTTATGATGGTTAGAGATAATGTATTAACTGAGCTATACCAATGTCTTAATTTAGCAAAGGCCCTAGATTAATCATTTCAATATAAGTTATAATTCAATTAATCATTTGAAGCCTAATCCTAAACTAAGTAATCTTTAAGCAATTTGGAATTCATAACATTGCTAGGAAAGTTTTAGGATTTTTTAGTTTAATTGAGTCAACTAAATCTTTTTATTGGAAGCTCTTGAGTTCCTTTGATAATTGTAATCCAATTGACTCAGTAGTCATAAAATCAGTTCTCTGTGGGTTTGAAGTTCTAGAGTCTTAAATATGGTCCCCTTTATTACTTGTGACCAGTACACTGCCGTTAAATTGGTTGGATTTAGATTGAAATTGCATATGAATTGATTGATTAATTGAGGATAATTAGTGATACCAAATAAACTCAGCATGAATTTGAGACTTCATTAGCCAATTTGAAATGATTTGTTAGCTATTTGCTGATTTAATCACTAGACTTAAGATTCATGAAAATATATTAAGAGACTCCATTAAATGCCTTATCAAGTCTTCATTGTACCTAAAAAAAGCATTAAATCTTTTTAAAAAGTAATATCGAACAGGTTGAGTTTTTTGCACTTAGTATGATGATATAATATGCCCTTATGAGTAATCTTATATTGGACCAGCTAATCAGTGTTTCAATACAAAGGATGAAAAAATAAGTTAATAAGGGATACCTTTGCTTAAGCCCCTTTACCCTTAAAATCATAAAGATGGATTTACATTCACCAACACAATATAGGAAGTAGTTTACAAGCATAGCATCAATTAAGTTACAAACTTGGTTTGCAAGCCAAAGGCATTAAGCATCTCCTGACTAAAGGACTAACCAACTTTATCATAAACCTTTTGAAAATCAATTTGGGTGCATAATTCTTAACAGCCTTACTCATTAGATAATCCATAAAAAGCTCTAAGCTTAAGAGAATATTATCACTAAAAAAAATTTCCTTGAATGAAAGTTGTGTAAGAGGAATTGATAAGTTGATCCAACAATCCTTTTAGCCTTTTTGTAAGAATTTTAGAAATGATTTCATATATCTTCTTGTAGCATGATATTCGCTTGTAGCCATTAATCTTAGACTGATTAGATCACCTAGGGAAAAGGTAAATGAATATCTTCTTAGGCTCCTTCAATGATCTACCTACTTGGAAGAGTTCTTAGATGGCCTTAATGGCTTACTCCTTTATCAAATTCCATGAGGATTGAAAGAAGAAGGCAATGAATCCATCAAGTCCAAGGGCTTTATTAGGATTGAGATTCTTCACAACCTAATCAATCTCCTCACAACTCACCTCCCTAGTAAGAGAATCCAAGTCAGAATTTGACAAGGTGCTAAGATGAAAGTGGTTAAAGGCAAGCTATGATCATGTCTCATATGCTGCCTTCCAAGGATACCTTAAAAGTAGTCCAGAACATCTTGAGCTCCTAATACTTAAAAATTGGAGGCAGTAAGTTGAACCAATTTGATCTTATTCCTTCTTCCAACTATAGACTTACAAAAGTACATTGTATTGTAATCCCTATTCTTCATTCATAATGATCGGGCTTTCTACCTTAATAACGAAAAAGAAGAGTCCTGGATTTTATTATAGTTTCTAAATAATTATGACTCCTTTATTTTCAAGTCAAAATCTAAAGATTTATAATTAATAAGGTTTTACATTGACACAATTCCTCCCTATCCTACTGGATAGATTACTTATCAATAAATTGATGTCTCTTAACAAATAGCTTCATCTTCTATTTTATTTTGGAGAGCTTCCTAGCCAATTTTATTCCTCAAATCCTTGAATTTAGTCCCTTATATGGTCCTTAATTATTCCATTGAATTATCTAAATTTATTTTAATTTTTAAAGAATTTGAGTGGAGCATGTCTAGGAGATGTATTCGAGGGGTTATCCACTTTAATTGGGCTATGGTCAAAAATGAGTGGTTAACTAAACATGGTTTTAGTTTGTTGAAATTTATTGATGAAAATATCATTCACTGATGCTCTATAAAGCTTTATTCTAAGTACATATGAGCCCCTTTTCTTGTTAAACAAAGTATAAAAGCTCCCTTCAAACATAAGATCAACTAGCCCACCCTTTAAAGAGAAACTCCTAAAACTAATGTATGCTCTATATCTACTTGCTCTTGAAGTCACTGATGACTAACAAAGGCACCCTCATACTTGTCTCAGTAGTCTATAAATACTTTATTAATACCTAAGCTAACTTAACTTGTTTTACATTATATCATAAGTGAACGGGTCAAATAATTATAGTATAACGATTCCACCAGTGTGATTATGCACATTCTGGAATAGCACAGATTAAAAGCTGATCAGAGAGAGTAGTCTATTTTGGCTGTCGTTCCTAATGCTTTTTGTTTTTCAAGGTATCCTAACATATGAGGTTTTGTTATTTTTCAATAGTAGAGGTATCATGTCATTAATAGGAGGTATACCCTAAGTAGGAGAGATAGTGCAACCTATCCAAATCCTCCAAAAGCTTCACAATGGCTCCAAACTCGTAAAGGTTCTTTCGTAATTCCAGACACGTAAATCAATCAAAAGGAAGGCAATCTCAACCAAATTTGGATTCAGACCCCAACAATAGAGCTCTGGTGGAGAAAACACATCTACAAAAGGTCCATCACCAGCCCTTTTTGAATTATTTTTACAGGAAAAGGAAGATGGCTACAAAATCAGTAGTAGGTACTCAACTTTATGAAATATCAGAGAAATTAAAATCATAATTGTCTAAAGAATCCTTTCTAACTGGCTTTTCCCTTATGCCAAAACTTTTTAAAGATCTTCTACAAATGCAAGAGAGACACTAGTTTTGTTTATGGAACTCCTCCTAAATAAAGTGGGTCTGAAACTTTAGTTTAAGGACTTGTTAGAGTAAAATTTGAAGATCTATCCTCCTAACGTCATTGTCTTTCTACATCTTCTTTTCTCTAATGGTTTAGTAGTTTCTATTTTGTAAGAGTTATTTGTTTCACTGCTTGGAAACTCTGTCTTTATGGTTTTAGTGCATTATTGTGTTGAGAAGTGTCTACTTGGCATCCTTTTTATTTTGGTTTAGTGCATTTTTAGGACCTTTAGATGGTCTGCTAAACCTATTTTGTAGTGCTTTTAGTAGTATGGCTTTCTGTCTTGTAAATACCTTGTCTTTGATTAATCTATATCTAATTTTAAAAAATGTATTTAAGCACATAAATTTTGGAGTAACAAGTGTTTGGTGCTTTTAATCAATGTGTTTGGTGCATTCCTATAATTAAACCTTTTTTCACTATAAAGATGCTTTACCAATACTTATTCACGTTAAATTCATTATGATGGCCAACTAAATTGGTGTTGGACAAATCAAACATTGAACACATCACTCCATAATCTAGCTTATATGCTTGATTTTTCAAATGAAACCAAAATGAATAAATATTTGGAGCATTATATTAAATAGATCTGAAAATTTTCAAAGTCAATTTAGGATATATCACAAAGTCATAAGGAATATTGTTCCAACCAATTTATGCATCCAAGTTTTAATCATTTTCTTGCAATCATCAGCAATTCAATATTGCAAAATTGAAGTACCCAGTTGGAAGTGAGTCCTAGTTCTAAGCTTAATGAACTTGTTATCCTCCTCTTTATAATACATAGAGAAGGGAGTCTGGAAAGTTTCTGCTATATTGCATAATCCCTCTCTAGAGACTTATTGCCTCATCTTTTCAAATTTTTTATAGCATTTTCCTTCCTTCGAGCCACTTGCAAAGAAAACATGCAAAAATAGCAAAAGACAGAGTGAAAACGCAAGTAGAGAGAAAAGGTATGAGTGTAGTACCAAAACTTATGATTTGTGTATTAAAAGTATGAAAAATGATGAAACCTATGGAACAATGATGGAAACCTTGATGAAATCACAAACTTTTGGTGGAAAAATGAAAGATTTTGTGAGTTTTCGGTTGACCGTTTTTTATTTGGTCAGCAGGTCACTCTTGGACGCTCATTCAGTCGACCGCTCTGTATCATTCAGTCGATCGATGCTTCCTTTAGTTTTGAAGTTTGGTCTACTAATCATCATTATTTAGTCGACCGACCTTCAATCTTTAGCAGTGTCAATGAATTTTAGTTAAACTTCATCTTCTTCAACCTACCTCTTTAAACACACTTAACAAAAATATTAGTAAAAGGAATGTTTTTCCATGATCAAAATTGTACGAAACCCCCCTTGATTCAACAATCTCCCCCTTTTTGTTGGTGACAAAATTTAAATGTTTTAAACAATACAATTTGTTTAAAATGAAGATTCAGGTGATTTGGTTCTCATCGACTCCCCTTTATGTCATGCATATGTAGCTCCCCTAAAATCATACATACTCTTTTCCCCCTAAAAACATGCATAATCTTCTCCCCCATTTTGGAATCAACAAAAAAGGTGTAATTATAATAGTCAAAGAGAAGCCCATCGATCATACCAATTTCCTTTCTAATAGTACAAAAACGATCTTCACTTAGTGGTTTAGTAAAGATATCCACTAATTAATGCAATGTGCCAACAAATTCAAGTTCAATATCAATTTCTATATGTTTAGTCCTAGAATCCTATATATGAATTTTTTGTCAATCAAATTGTACTAGTGACGTCACACCGAATAGGAATTTGATCAAGATGTAAACCATAATCCCTAAGTTGTTGTCTAAGCCATAATACTTGAGTGCAACAACTACCGGTGGCTACATATTCAGCTTTCGCTGTAAACAATGAAACTTAATTTTGTTTTCTGCAGAACCATGAAACTACTACCCGTATAGTCGGCATCAAAATACCCAAACAAGTCTAAACATGCATTTCTAGGATACCATAGTCCTAAATTCAAAGTGCCACACAAGTATTGTAAAATTCTTTTAACAGTTAATAGATGTGATTCTTTTGGAGTGGATTGAAACCATGCAGATAAACAAACATTAAACATGATATCTGGACAACTAGCAGTTAAATATAATAAACTTTCAATCATACCTCAAAATCGTTTGACGTCTACCTTTTTCCATCTTCATCTTTTTTCAATTTGGTAGATATGCTCATAGGGGTTCCTAATGGCTTTGTTTGATCTATACCAAAACTCTTTAGAAGTTCTCGTCTATACTTGTACTATCTTAAAAAGATGCCATCCTTCATTTGCTTGATTTGGAGTTTGAGAAAGAAATTTAATTATCTCATCATCCTCATTTCAAACTCCCTAATCACCATTTGGAAAAATCCTCACATAGATGTTCATTAGTAGCACCAAAAATCATATCATTGACATATATTTACACAATCAATAAATCACTTTGATTTCTTAATAAACAATGTAGAATCTAGTTTTCCCTTTTCAAAGTTATTGGCAAGTAAGAATGCACTTAATCTATCATACCACACTCAAGGTTCTTGTTTTAAACCATATAATTCCTCGGATAATTTAAAAACATGTTCAGGTGAATCATGTCATTCAAAACTAGTGGGTTGTTCAACATATACTTCTTCTTAAATAAATCCATTTAAAAATGCACTCCTTACATCCAGTTGAAAAAATTTAAAACCCTTGTGCGATGTAAATGCAAGAAGTAGTCTAATAGCTTCTAATCTAGATACAGGGGAAAACGTCTCATCACAATCTATGCCCTCTTCTTAATTATATCCTTTTTCCACTAATCTAGCCTTGTTTCTCACAATGTTACCTTGTTCATCTAATTTATTCTTAAACACCCATTTTTGTACGATTTATAGGATGATCTAAGGGTCTAGGTACTAAAGTCCAAACCTTTTTTCTTTTATATTGTTCTAACTCCTTGTTCATAGTTAAGATCCAGCTTTCATCATCTAAAGCCTCTTCTATGTTCTTAGGTTCAATCTTTGAAAGAAAGGCAATATGAGATAGATTAAATTTTGATCGAGTGGTTACCCCTTAATGGACATCACCTATAATTTTTTTGGCTGGATGATCCTTCTTATATCTCCAATCTCTTGGTAGCTCTTCGTCTTCTCTACTTGGTTCAATAATTTGGGATGTTTGTCCATTATCTTCAAGTGAAAGGTTTTCTAATCCCTTGATTACATCTGCATCATCAAACTCAAGAACTTTCTTTCTTTCTAAAGGGTTAGTTTCATTAAAAATGACATGCATAGATTCATCAACCATATGTGAGTTCTTGTTATATACTCTATATGCTTTACTTGATAACAAATATCCTAACAAAATGCCTTCATAAGTTTTAGAATCAAAATTTGCCAAACTTTCTCTAGTGTTCAAGATATAACATTTGCATCCAAATACTTTGAAAAGACTAATTTTTAGCTTCTTATCGTTCAACAGTTCATAAGGAGTTTTCTCTAATTTTTGTCTAATATTTACCCTATTGATAACATGACATGCACATGCAATGGCTTATGCCCAAAAATACTTTGGCAAATCACACTCATTTATCATGGTTCCTACCATTTCTTTTAAAGATCTATTCTTCCTTTCTACTACACCATTTTTTTAATGTGTCCTAGGTGTAGAAAAATTATATGTAATTCCATGATCATCACAAAAAGCATTAAAATATGTTATTTTCGAATTCTCTACTGTGATCACTTTTAAAAGATGGAATAGATAAGGATTTTTCATTTAGTATTTTCTTCGCAAAGCTCACAAAGGATTTAAAACGTTCTTCTTTTAAGCCTAAAAATAAAACCCAAGTAAAACGACTAAAATCTTCTACAATAACAAATGCATATGATTTTCCTCCTAAACTAGTCACTCTAGTAGGGCCAAAAAAATCCATATAAATTCATTCAAGGGGTCTAGATGAAGTTACCAATTTCTTACTTTGAAATGAACTTATTACTTGTTTTCCCATTTGACATGCTCCACAGATTTTGTGCTTCTCGTACTTTATTATTGGAAGTCCTCTAACAAGTTGTTTTGAGTTAAGCTTTGAGAGGAAATCCATGCTTGCATGTCTGTGTTGTCAGTGCCAAGTCCACACACATTCACTCAAGGATATTAAACATTTATCTTCAAGGTTAGTTACATAGTGTAGATCAACAATATATGTTTCCTTCTCTTTTTCCTAAAAATACGACACTATCATTATCTATTTTAGTAACAGCACATTCATCTCATAAGAAACTAACCTTGTAGTTCTTATCACATAAGTGACTTACACTTAACAGGTTGTGTTTTAAGCCTTCAACAAATATAACATTATCAATCAATGGATAGTTATCTTTAACTACTTTGCCAATGACAATTACCTTACCCTTCGCATTATTAACCAATATGACAGATCATCCATCCTTACTTTTGAATGTGATAAATCGTGAGGGATCCCCGATCATATGCCGTAAACACCCACTATCTATATATCATTTATTTATTTAATTTTCATGTAAGACAAGTAAAAATAATTTTAGGTACCCATCTTATCTAGGGTTCTTAAAGGTTAGTATACCTAACTCGTGCCTTAAAGTTTTACATAAACAAGAAACACAAATATAAGATGAGTATTTAATCACGTATGATCTAATGGATTACGAAATAAAAACAATGGTTTTGCCCTATTGATCGATCGAATTACCTGTATCGATCAACCGATCAACAAAGTTTTGTCTATTGATGGACCAAACTAACCTATTTGGTCGATCGATGATATCATTCGATCGACCGATCCTCCGAGGATGACAAAGTTGACTTGCATTTAAACAGTAAAATTGTTAAGCCAATCCATTTAAAATCAAAAACAACATTTAACAGACGTATAAATAGTAGAAGATATTGAAAAATCAAGAATAAAATTTATTGGGTTTTCAGAACCAAATTAATTTTTGTTTTGTAAACATAATTATTTTTATAGCCATTTGGAAAAAATTTTAGTCGATCATAACAAAAATAAGAAATATGCCCATGATAACCGTAGTATGTGCAAAAAAACAGAGAATATGTTCTACATGCATTCACATTTTTATATCTAAGATCTTTATAGTGATTTTGATAATTTTGTCTAACATGCATGAAGGTCCTTTTATCATTAACTCGATGTTGGAAAAATTTTTTAGGTTGATCTTTTACATTAATTTTTAAGCACTCAAATCGTGTTTTTGCGAGAAAAGAACAAAACTATCAAGTTTTTTTATGCAGCACCTTTGAACAATTCGATTTTCGATTTTAATCAGTTTCTAAGAGCATAAAATTGATGTTTTTAGTTTATTTAAGGTCCTAGGAGTGTTCTAGTTTTTTGTTTCTATTTTTAAGTAATTATATTGTATGTTTGAGGTTGATTTATGCAGGTTGCTCAAAACTATCCAAGTTTAAGCATTCTAGCTTTTCTCTTGATTTACATCATCTGTTTGATGTGCTAAAATTGTGTTTTCTACTACAATTTATTATTAGCTTATAGAATAAAGTTACAGTAGGTTTCTTGCATTTATTTTGCATCATTTTATTAATTAAAATCATTTTTTATAGACTGGAACATTAATATTGTGGAATTTGGACAGCTTGTGCTCATATAGGTTTAATCTAATTTTTTAATGCATTAATCACATTTTCAGTGTTTCTATCTGATTTTTTATGACCTATTGATGTGCTAGGAGGATTGTTATAATTTTAATTTTCCTATAGAATTTTCAGAATTAGTTTTATTGCATGAACTTTAAAGAAACACCATGGAAGGTGTGCTTGGTTACATAAATTGGGGGAATTGATTTGTGTTGATTATTAGTTGTGGTATAGGCTGCTCTTGGCCTTTAAAATAGTTTGATAGGTTACTCTTCACCTAGGATAAAGAAGATTTGAATTGTGTTAATCATTGTATGTGAATTGGATTATATTAGGCCTTAATTGTGCATTGACATTCCATATTGCATGTGTTGCATTTGAGCCCTTGTCTTGTGTTGATTTTGATCAAAGGTTTCATAAGCTATATAATCTTGGTTTAAAGCTCAAGGAAGCTTCGTTTAGGGGCTGTCTTTGTAGGAAAAAAATCGTAAACTTTGGTTTTGTTGGAAAGGCTCCTCTTTTCCATAAAAAGATTATTGTAAAGGATTACTCTTTACCCTCTTTATGAAAAGCAAGATTGATAGGTTACTCCTGACCTAGAACAAGATTGGTATAGGTTCTTCTTGGCCTTAGAATCAAGATTATGATAGGTTCCTCTTGGCCTTGAATCAAGATTATAGTAAAGGTTCCTCTTGGCCTTGAATCAAGATTGTTGCAAAAGTTCCTCTTAACCTTTAACCAAGATTATTAGTTAGTGAATTTTCAACAAGTAATTGGAGAGAGGACGTAGTCTATCTTTGGGGTGAGCAAACCTTTATAAATCTTGGTGTTCATCTCTTCACTTATTTGTTGTACATTTATGCATTTGTGTTTGTTTTACCATTGCTTGAAATTTCTTAATATTGGCATAAGGTTTGGCATTCTATTTAGGTTAAATTTTGGTTAGAAAATTCATTTAAGTTGAAATTGGCCTAAGGTGTTTAAAGTGTTTTATTTCCACAAGAATTGTTAAACACCTAATTCACCCCCCTCTTGGGTGCCATAGGGATTACAATTAGTATCAAAGCCTTGGTGTCACATTTTCATAATTTCTAACGAAATTGTGAGTAAAGATTGAAAATGGTACTTTCCTTTCGTCAAGAGGGTTTGGAAATTAATAGGCCACCGTTGTTTAATGGAAATGACTTTATTGAATGGAAAGGAGAAATTTGAAGCATTTCTATCCTCTTAAGGTGAAAAGGAGGAAGCTTTCTTCCAAGTTTAAGAATGCAAGAATTTGTTGAATGATCTTAGAATAGAAAATGAAAAATTAAAGAATTATTTTCATGCTTTAGAATCTAAGAATGTGAATGTTTTTTTCTAATGATTGTATGATTAAGAATGATAGATTACTGAAAATGAATGATTGTTTAAGAAAGGAATTGGATTATTGTTTACTTTTGAATTAGAAGTTGAAAACTAAAATGCAATGCCATGCTAGATTCTAATAGTGTTGTTGTTGGCATGCATGAAAAATAGCATGAGTTATTGCATGAAAATGAATGCTTGAAAAAGGAAGTAGAAGCCCTTAAGGAATCATTGTCTACATACATAAAGGGTAAAGAGAAGTTAGATTGCATGTTAGGAGTTAAAAGAGTTCTAATGATAAACATGGTTTAGGTTTAGTTGATATGAATGTTTCAAATGATGCCAAAACTATTTTTGTAAAAGGAAAAAGCTTACATGATGAAAATTTGCCTAAGCCTTTATTTGATAATGTTGAATCATCATCTAAATCTCATTATAGAACATCTTTTAAGAATGTTACATCTTCAACAAAATTGCATACTAGGAAGAACAATCATTTCATAATGATGCATTTTGGACCTATGGTAGGAAAAGAAGTCCTAGATCCTCTCATGTTTCAAATGTGCATATGCATAACCTTAAAAATAGATCATATTCACATCGTAGGAGAGATTTGCATCAAAGAAATGACATGCATACATTTAGGCCTCATGAAAAGCATCTAATGTCTCAACATTCACATACTTGTCACAAACATATTCTTAAGGCTAGAGGCATGCATCAATCACATCTTAGGAGACCATATCATCAAGAAAAGAATGTATATAATGTTAGGCTTCATTTTAGACAAAATAGGCCAATTCACTCACTTGCACCTTATATGCACTCCCATTCATCTAGAAATGTTTCTAATACTCATTATAGGCCATCAAACATGTTTCATTCATATTCTAGGCATAATGTTCATCAAGAAAGAGCATTTAGAGACATAAGACCTAGAAATGCATTTAGGTCTCATTTTAGGCAAAATGACATGTTTTATAAGCATAATCATATGATGCATTCTCATAAATATCATATGCATAACTTTCATCCTAGGAAAGCTAATTTTGGTATGAAAATTTCATTTAGGCATCAAGATCATAGGTTCCATGACCATATGCTTAATGTTACATATGTTTGTAACTTTTGTGGCAAAGTTGCTCATGTAGAAAAATTTTGTTTTGTTAAACAAAGAATGTTTAGAAATCCTTCAAAGGTTTGGGTTGAAAAAGGTAGTAAGGCTAATCACCAAGGACCCAAATTAATATGGGTACGTATAACAAAATGAATTTCTTGTTTTTTAGGACAACGTACAATTGTGCTAAATTGGATGTCATGTTAGGAACCAAGGAAGTGGTATCTCCAACTTGAAGTGGATTGTGGAAAGATCACCATGAGCCCTCACATAAGCTTCCCAAGAAACAATATTGTTGAACTAAGTGAGGAGTAAAGGATTTAGTATCAAATGGTGATGCAAAAGGAGGTATTCGTATATCCTCATTTGATAATGTGTAGCTTAACATGATCTTTTTATATCTGTGTTTGATTTGAAAATGTTGACCTTATTATGAATGTTTTATATTTAGATATGGATTCATGTGTTTAGGGGGAGCTATTAAATATTAATGTTAGAACTATTACATGCTGGCATTAAAATTCATTACATAATCTTCCAAATAAGCCATTACATGTTTAGAATGAAAAGTCTTTGCATAATTGTTAAAACAAGAACATTACATTGACAATGTTGCTCAATTTTAGAAAATAGATGCTTTACATTGATTTTAGAATATTACTTGTTTCGAAAATTATGCATTGAACATGTTTTTTAAAATGTTGAAATTAATATCATTTTTTTTTTGTAATTAGTATCATATTTTCAAATTTTCGACTCATGCCACATCTTTGAATTCTCAATTGGTATCTTTTCTTACATTTGCTATTAATTGGCATTATACTCCTACAATTGGTATTACTTTTGGTTTTTACAATTCGTATCAACTTTTTACGAAATTTACCAAATTATTTTACAATTGGTATCGTGTTTTAAAAATAATTTGCATAATTTATCATTCCTTATTAATCATTCCTTTTCAATTAGTATCGTACATATTTATCTTGTACCTTCCATTTATATGGTTAAATGTTTTCAAATCCATAAACTTAGGGGGAGTTTGACAAATTTTGTATGATTTGAGAAAAGTTTACATGGTATTAATGCATATTGTTTAACTTCAATGCAAAGTATGTATAAACAAGTTATTCTTATATTATATATGCATAATGTCTGTTTTTTATTCAAAGATGCATTTTTGAATCTTAATGATGCATCACCATGTTTTTTTATGTAAACTTTCACAATATGTGCTTTTAGTACACAAAGGTACATAATACATGTTTTTTATGCAAAATATGCTTGATATATGTTTTGTAATGTTTCTTAACGCATTTTCATCCCATTTTGTGCTTAATTGTTTCATAATGCATAAGTACATGCATTTAGGGGGAGCATCACATACAATTGGTATTTATTTTTAAAGATGCATGATTTAAGGGGGAGTAAGTATAAAGAGTTACTTACAATTGGTTTCAAATTTCTTTTATGGATTAGTTACCATTGGTCATCCTTTTTGATGATGTCAAAAAGAGGGAGAGATTAGTGTGATATTAATATTGACTGAAAGTTTTAAGCATAGAGGGAAATAGGCATATCATTTCATAATGCATGATGAAATTACATTAAATGTGTTTTATATGTACTTAATATCACATGTTTTGTCATCACTAAAAAGGGGGATATTGTTAAACCAAGGGGGTTCTGATCATATGTTTTGATGATGACAAAACATTATTATTACTAATGTTTGAGTATTTGAAATGTTTATAAGATAGGTAAAGTGCAAGATCATATATTTGTGGAGCTAAGGTAGAATAGCTCAATCATTAGTTGATCTAGAGCTTTGATATCAAGGAAAAAATGATAAAGATCAAGTGATGATCAAGCTTAAAGATCAAGAGAAGCTTAAAGATTAAAAACTTGAAGAGATAAAGTTTAGAAAGAGTTTAGGAAAAAGGCTTAAGTTTCAAGAGTCCTAAACTTGATCTTGATCAATGCTTAAAAAGGGCTCTCACATTTGCATGAACATTTGTATATAGGCGTTTAGGAATTGAATTATGGTTTTACTGATCAAATGAATTTGATCATGGCTTCAGCATATTAGGAAGTTAATTAGAATAGCATATAGGCTAAATATTGCTTAATTAAGTTAAAATGTGTTAAATTGATTTAATGTATCTTCATTGATATTTTTAAGTAAATTAAAATATTGTTTAAGGGATGTTTATGTATGTTTGAATTTCTTTAAATGCCATTGTGTAGTTATTTTTGGTTTATGGAAGGTTTATGAATTGGTTGAAAAAGATTTAAAGTTGGTTAAAATAAAAGCTTTCATAATCAAGGCAATTCTCATGTTTTGAATTGATTGAAATGTTTTGATAATTTAAACATCCTTGAATTATTCTTTAAAAGTTGCTTGAAGTGTTGTTTAATGTTAAGAATTTTTTTGGAAAGTTTTGAAATTTGTTTGGAGTATTTTTCATGCTTTCTAGACGTAAAATGGTAGGCTAATTATCCTTCGACAGTAGGCCTCAAGGGTGCCATTGTACCCCCGTTTCAAGAAGCTCTTAACAGCGGGTTGTTCATCTGTTAACGATGCCATTGAGAAACCTAGAGGGTGCTGTTAAACGTCCAGACTCTAGTGGCTAGTTTCCTCTTTTGAATTTTTGTCTGTATTCCTCATTCTAACAACTATTTTTTATTTTTTTTAATGACTCCAAACTTCTCCCAACACTATATATATCATCCCTAAACACTTTTAAATATTTCAGAACCTCTGAAAAAAAACATTACAAAGATAAAATCTTTATGCATTCAAAGCTTTCTTTGTTTTCTGTACAACTTTTATTCAATTCATGTTTTCAGGCTTTAAATCAGTTTCTTGTGCTATAAATTTTGTACTTCTTGTTTGTTTAGATATAGAAGAAACTCAAAAAGCTTTCAATGGATTTTTTGATATATTAATTCGTTTATTTAAAGCTTTCAAAATCAAGCACACAAAAATTGTCTTTGTTTTGGTTCACTTTGGTTTATCTTCTGTGTTCTTTAATTTTGAGTTATAAAAACCATTTTTATTTATTCAAAATTATATAAGCTTTTTTATTAAGGTCTCAAGAGTGCATAGGATCTTTTACTTCAATTTTTAAGCACTCAAAGTGTGTGGTTGAGCTCAAAGAACACAGAAAACTCAAAATTGTCTAGCTTTTTTATGCAGCACCTTTTCGATTTTAATTGCTTTTTGGCTTAACAAAATTGATTTTTTCAGTTTTTTAAAGGTCCTAGGAGTGTTCTAGCATTTTTTTTTTCAATTTTTAAGTAACTATATTGTATGTTTGAGCTTGCTTTGTGGAGGTTGCTTAAAATTGTCCAGGTTTGAGCATTCTTGCTTTCCTCTTGATTTAGATCATCTGTTTGATGTGTTAAAATTGTATTTGTTGCTACAATTTATTGTTAACATATAGATTAAAGTTTCAGTAGGTTTGTTGCATTTATTTTGCATCATTTTATTGATTAAATTTGTTTGTTTATAGGTTGGAACATTAATATTTAGGAATTTGGATAGCTTGTGCTCATATAAGTTGAATATGATTTTTTAATGCATTAGTCACATTTTCAGTGTTTCTATCTGATTATTTATGACCTATTGATGTGTTAGGAGGCTTGTTATAATTTTTGTTTGCCGCTATAATTTTCAGAATTAGTTTTATTGGATGAACTTTAAAGAAACACCATGAAAGGTGTGTTTGGTTACATAAATTGGGGGAATTGATTTGTGTTGATTATTAGTTGTGGTATAAGCTGCTCTTGGCCTTTAAAATAGTTTGATAGGTTGCTCTTCACCTAGGATAAAGAAGATTTGAATTGTGCTAATCATTGTATGTGAATTGGATTATAGTAGGCCTTAATTGTGCATTGACATTCCATATTGCATGTGTTGCATTTGAGGCCTTATCTTGTGTTGATTTTGATCAAGAGTGTCATAAGCTACCTTTGTAGGACAAAAATCATAAACTTTGGTTATGTTGGAAAGGCTCCTCTTTACCATAAAAAGATTATTGTAAAGGATTACTCTTGATCCTCTTTGTGAAAAGCAAGATTGATAGGTTACCCCTGACCTAGAATAAGATTGGTATAGGTTCTTCTTGGCCTTAAAATCAAGATTATGATAGGTTCCTCTTGGCTTTGAATCAAGATTTTTGTAAGGGTTCCTCTTGGCCTCGAATCAAGATTGTGGAAAAGATTCCTCTTGGCCTTTTACCAAGATTATTAGTTAGTAAATTCAAACAAGTAATTGGAGAGAGGACGTAGTCTATCTTTGAGGTAGGCAAACCTTTATAAATCTTGGTGTTCATCTCTTCACTTATCTCTTTTATATTGGTGCATTTTTTTTTGTTTTATCATTGCTTGAATTTGCTTAATATTGGCATAAAGTTTGGCATTATATTTAGGGTGAATTTTAGTTAGAAAATTCATTTAAGTTGAAATTGGCCTAAAGATTTTAAAGTGTTTTATTTTCGTAAAAATTTTTAAACACCCAATTCACCCCTCCCCCTCATTGGGTGCCATAAGGCATACAAGAACAATTAATAACCAAAGAGACAACCATGTAAAGGAGAACCAACCAATATAGGAAAAACAGACCAGAAAAGAGGAACGTTTATAGTTTTGTGACTAAACACAAATGTTCTACTACTTCCCTAGTAATTAAATGAACTTACAACTTTTGTAACTAATGACCATAAAGGTAATTTGATTTGTCATCACCATAGATAACCTTCCTAGTCTTGGAACCAATGCTTAGAAAATGGAGCCCACTATAGTGTTATGATTTTAATATGTAGGTGTGCTTTTGTATAAAACAAATTTCATAAACTCGAATCCATCCATGATGCTAACCATTACTAGATTATATTCCCTAGGTGAAAAATCTTTGTACATATATGGTTTAGATTGAGGCAAAATGCGGCAATAGGTTGACATAGAAGATTTTGTAGTTTACATAAGCAAAGTTTTTTTACTTAATAGAGCTACATCACTTACTCAAAGTCATAGTTATAGAGGACCTACTTTGACAACATATGAATTAATCTTTTTCTAAAGCTTACACCATTTCTCATTCATATAAAACCCAGTAGCGACTATAAATAGACTCTATGAAAGAATTCTTAGACTTCAAATCCAATATGAATGTCGCTTCACCTTACTTTGCAATTTTCTTCTTAGCACCTTGTTCTTATCCTTTAGTTGATTTATAGCCTCAATAGTTTTAGGTGTGAATTTTTCATCTTACCACTGGAATAACGTAATGGCCTTAATAAATTTTATTTTAGTTTTATCCCACATAAAATATTTTTAAAAACAGATCCTTTAAATGGTAATGCTTCACCTTAACCCCTCTTCCCCTCTCTCCCAAAAGATCTTCATCTATATTGTTGTAGTCTAAATCAAACAATTAGAAACTCACTTTTACATCAAGACCAAATAGATGCAAGCGCAACTCAACAAGTAGTATAAAAACATGAGTATCGAGTATCGTATAAAAATATGTTATAAAAATATGAGTATCAAGTTTTGTATTCCAAGGGACCAATATGTTAATACCAAGTCACACATTGTTTAATTTTTCAAACAATCCAAATTTTGAAGGATGAGAAATTAAAATTAAAAAATTAATAAAAAACAAAGAATGCAATCTATTACTGACTAATGACTAGGACTTTCCAACAATATAAACTAGCTAAGGTAAAGGTTAATTACTTCTACTAGTGGTGGTAGAATGATTTAAGACTTAATTTATTAAAACATGACATAACTAATGCTTATGGAAACATCTTTTCCCCTTTAAACTCAAATTATTTACGTAATCCACAATAACTTAGAATAGAAGGCCTGAATTGTATGAAGCCTAAATCTAAGTTTGCTAAATCTAACAATCTTGACAAAAGTATCTAAAGCTAGTCTATATTAAGATTCAAGTGTGTTACCCAATTGATTTTCTAATAAATAAAACCCAATAGTCAAGGATTTTCAATTACCTAAAACTCCATCCTAGGTGATCAAGCTAAGTTAGATGTAATAGGTACTCAATCAAGGTAAATCCATCCATTCTATTCATCACTGTTAGGGGCTAAATTGATAGTATTTTTAAATGTTATATGACGTAAACTTGTCCCTATTTCTATGCTTAAATGTTTAATTAATTTTTAAATTTGTTTAATTTGTAGGTTGTTGTGAATAATTGAATAATTGAGTAAATAGAAAGTAAAATACCTAAGTTTTAGGACCAATACGGTGGTCTGACCAACCCAACGTATTGCTCCTAGAGACCTCATATTGCTTTAATGATTTAGACCGACATGGAGGGCGAGTTAGTGAGCTCGTCATATTCAATCAGTAACTGCATTTTTCTAACTAATTTTCAACAATATCAGCTAGCTATCTCTCAAATCAATAGCTACTACTTCTCCTATAGACGAAGGGCATCTCTAGGCTCAAAAAACAAGTAGCTTAAGGGATTAAACTCAATTTTATTTCTTATTTTTATATTTAACTTAGTTTTAGGTTAGTTTTCTTTAGTTTTTGTTTCAATCTTTGTAAATCCAATTTGTAGGTTGTGTTTGTAAGTTCTAGCAACTGTAATCACATGTTTAAGAGTTAGATTAGCATCTCAGAAACATCTTGGGTGAATTTTAACTCATAATCTTGTATATTATTGTTGTTTTTGTTAATTAATGAAAGTTTCTGTTGTTTCAGTTAATTATTTTGTGATCTTGGATTAATTTATGTGCTAAATATTTCATTTCTGTTAAGTTAGGTTGTTAAATGTGTTTATTGATTGTTAATTGTGTTAATTAATGATTAATGCATTTTTAGTAAATTAATATTTGTTTATTGAATGCTTAATGCTTGTCCTAAACTAATCACTTAGGATGTTATTATCAGATAATCTAGGATTGATAATTTCTACTTAAGTTATTAAAAAAATCAATAAACAACGTTGTTTTAATTAGTGAAATAACTAAGGACTTGGTTAATCATGAGGGTGCTAATCTTGAATTAGGGATGTTTAGGAATACATTCCCAAAGCTTTAAGTCAATTACTGAAGTCTAAAGCATAACCAAACCTTATAATAGGACTAATAAAGATAAATCAGTGTCTTAACCATAGCACTGTCTTGATTTAGTGAAGATACTCTAAATTAAGCATCACTAATCCATCAATTAAATCATCAACTACCAAAGCTTTAACTAGATAATTTAGGAAAAAGCAACGTTAAACTCTTTTACATTTCATTGGAAGTTTTCTAGGCTTCTAGGTTAGTTTTGTTATTTTATTTTAATTTCTTATTTAATAAAACCGTTATAATTCTCTAAATAATTGTAATTCGATTGACTTAGTGCTTACCTCATATACACACTTCCTCGTGGGATTGATACTTAGAGTCTTAAATATACTACACTATATTACTTGTTGCGATAGGTACACTTCCCAAAAGGTGATTTTGATTATTTTGAGCTTGTGCCCTAAAAGATAGATTATTGTGAGCTTATTTTATATGTGACCAACTTACAATAATAACCTATTTAATCTTCTAACCTTAGCTAAAATAAAATAATTCACATATTCATGAATGAAATACAAGATAAAGACATAAAATGCATATTCAGTAAATGAAATAGAAATATTGATAGCTCATCCCAAACTACCAAATAATAAAATACCTAACTTAACCTTATAACTATGTAGTAGGGCGAGTTAGAGTCGATCTCAAAGAAAACTAATAGTATTTTTAGCTACTTCTATTATTGCACAACAGAAAATATAAATAAAATAAAACCCCTGGTACGATATAATTTAAACAAAAGAAAAGACAAATAATGAAATGAACACAAATAAATAATAACATATATAATAAGAAACAAATAATAGTAATGAAAATATAGGTAAATGATATTTTCAAGATTCATAAATTACAATTAATCATTGAAAATATAGATTGTGTATGCTTAAGATGCTAGCCTATATATATAAATATGCTCGTGTGTCTTAAGTTCCTCTATTTTTAAGTAAATCTAATAAGTTTTCAAAGTACCCCCAGCTATGTGATAACCTAGAACAAGCTTTTTAGACTTAGTGACGTAACAGCATTAAGAACTATACCATAAAATACTAAGGTCATAATCTCACAAGCTCAGATCGTGTAAAGAATTGAAACTATAGGCTAAGTTGATTAAGTTTCACTTACAAAATTAATTAACCTATCACCACTTATAGTAATTTCTAATTCCAATTACAAATCAAAAATTGAAACCTATCTATCCAATTAGAAATTATTAATAGGGTAATCAATCCTACAAATAATTCCTAATTCATGGCATTAAATTGGAGTTTCAACGTAATCCTAGCATAAAAAAACTAAAACCATTAAAACCTAATTCAATTCTCACATTTCTAACCCATTAATCTATCAAATATATCCTAACCTAAGAGAGAGCTAAGCTAATATACTAAAATTAAAATAAAACACAAACTAAAATTGCAGAAATCATAAAGAAAACAATAAACACAATGTTGGGAATTAATGAAATAATACTATATTAATAATAAACAAAGGTTTAACATGTATTTAACAAAACTCAAAGGAAATACATGGAAAATAAATGAAAATAAACAAGAAAATTTTAAAATCAATATTAGTATAAATGATTCAACACGTAAAACTCTAATCTAACAATAGAATCTAAAAGAAGAGGAAAAGGAACATCAAAATAACAAAAAACATAAGGAAAATAGGGGTTGCCCAAATGGGAGCTAAAAAATTATCAAAATGCCCTCTTTGGATCATTAAATAGGCCTAAATTAGGTTAGATAATGTTTGGATAGGTAAAAGTCAAGTTTGTCCTCTCTTTTTTTAATTTACAGTGTGTAAAATAATAGTTGACAGTCCATGAACGATGGTTTGTTGTACCACTACTGAAGGAGCTATAATCTGGACTATAACGATGGTCTATTTGACTTAAATCGTGCTATTGAAGTTTTATAACAATCGCCATTTAGCTCTCTATTAGCAGCTCCTTGCTCCATTTTTCTCCAATTCTTCTCCAATCTTGTCTCCTTTCAACTAGACTTTGTCATAAGATCAAATCTGGATGTAGACTCAAAATAAACATAAGTTAGACAATTTTACATCAAAGATAGGGATGAAACCATATCAAAACACATGTCAAAACTCTATATAATGCATCCCCATCAAATATGGAGCCAATACAAATATAAAAATGAAATAAACCAAAAATCAATAAAGAGATGGTCACTCCCTATTGTTCTTTGACTATTTTTGCTATTTGAATGCTTCTATGAGTCCCAATTGCAAAATAATGAAAGATAGAGAATAAAATAATAGGAAACCCTAACTAAAATGAATGTTTTAATCTAAATCTCAAAGTCTTCCCAAAATACCAATCAAAACGGTGTTTATATAGCCCTCTAGGGTGGCTGCTAGGATTTTCACTGTCTAGGGTAAAAAAGAAAAAGTTGTAATCATCATTTTGTTGCATTAAATTTGCGAATTTTCTCTAACTCTATAACATGAACAATGGTTAGATTGCTACTCAATGATGCCTTTTATCTTTCCTTAAGGCTTAAATGGTGGATTTTGGGAGAACAATTGCACTATTAATCAATGGCCCCAAACCACTGTTGATCTCTCTATTTTGTATACGTTTACTAATTTTTTCCTTATTTTCACTCCATATGCTCCAAGACTCTCATAAACCTAGAACTTGACAAAAAAAACTTATAAATAGCATGAATTTTGCCTTTAATGGGTAAAGGTACTACATATTATGCCTTTAAATTACCCATGAGCAACACCCCTATACTTGAATTGTTGATTTTCCTTAAGCAAGTTACTTATGTATTCAAAAGAAAGTCTTTTAAGCATTGATAAAGGTTAATTAGAAGCCTTAACATATTTCATACAATTAAATATATCTAACGCTATCGAATTTAAGGTTGATTATGGATTAACACATATAGTCATTATACACAATAAAAATCAATTCTTTTTACATAATGCTAAATATCAAAAAAATCATACGAATCATTATGAGAACTTATCACAGAGTAATCAATTAGTTCAAATCTTTTGCTATGGAAACCAACATTCATATTGACTTACAATTCTACTTAATTTATCTTATGTCTTTTTTAAACTTCAACTTGAATCATAAAAATCAATTTCATATATATAATGAATACATAAAAAGCAAATCACACTGGAAAACTTTAATGATTAAGCATTAGAGGCTTGAATGAGAAGCCACTTAGTCTCTTTACATGAAAGTGAACACCTTACCATGAAAACTCTCAATTATTCAACTAAGTCACCTCACATCAATTGGAAACTATCAATATTCTTTAACTTCGACCTTTTAATTAATGTGAATTTAGTTGAGTGAATTGTTGATCATTTATTCACTTTTTTTTTCATTTTTTAAACATAAAATGCAATCAATACATAGAAACTCATAATGATCATCAAGTATTCATTTTCGAAAGTCACAAGGCAAATTAAATGTCCTTGTACATTAATACTCATAACAAGTTGCATAGATTTTCAAATTAACTAAAACAATTGAATTCATCATGCATATCTTAATTTCTAATCCAAGTTCATGTGAAATTCCATATAAAGCTTCTTTCATCTTTACAATATGAAAAAGGAATCAATTCCACTATATATTCACAACCATAATTAAGAAAAACCATGATAAAATAAAAATTATTCCATATAACTATACTAATCACACGTATCATATACCAATTAACATTTAATCAACCTTAGCATGACTCTTTAAAGAAATATCTAAATTAACTACTAGAAGACTTGTAGTAATCCAAGTGTATATTTCTTTATAAATCTATTCCTTAATTCCCCCTCCCCC
>JAOXYD010104475.1:0-11644 GCA_028565735.1 Pinacopodium congolense
TATTAAAGATAGTGGAAATGAGGCTTAGCTTCATGGAGACTTCTTCAGTGTGATTAAGATAATCGACTGGAGGGTTTATGGAGTGCCGGGCAGGTTACCTAGTCCAATAGGATGGGGTCCTGTCAGAACCGGGCCTAATCGGATTGGATAGGGACGAGTCGGGTCGGTTCCGTCACCAGAGACTAACGGTATCAACCTTTTTTATTTAACTGATTAACTTTGCAAACGTCAATCACTCAATTGAAACTTTTAAAATGGTGATCACTTAATTAAAAAAATGTGTAAATGTTGATCACTTTTTTAACTATTAACTCTAATTTTTAAGTAATCAAAACGTTTGTTTGAGATCCAAGAAAACAAAACGCTTAAAACTGTCCAATTTTTGTACAACCCTTTTATTCAATCATATTTTGATTTTAATCAGTCTCTAGGTGTACAAATGTGTAGATTTTAGTTTGTTTAAGATCTTAAGAGGTTGTCAATATTTTTGTTTTGATTTTTAAGCCATTATATTGTGTATTTAAGACTAACCTTTGCAAATTACTCAAAGTTGTTCATGTTTGAGTATTATAGCTTTGCTCTTGATTTAGATCACGTGTTTGATGTGTTAAAATATTCCTATTGTTGTGATTGATTCTTAACTGATTGATTAAGGTTGTAGTAGGTTTGTTATGTTGATTTCATGAAATTTCGTTTGTTAAAAACATTTGTTTCTAGGCTAGAAACTTGAATACTACACATTTTGGACAGCTTGTGCTCATATAGATCAAATTTGATTATTAGATATATTAATCATGTTTTTGGTTGATTAATTTAATATTTTATGATCTATTGAGGTGTAGGGATACTTTTCATATTATTTGTTTGTCTCTAGAAATTTCAGATTAGATGTTATTGCATGAGCTTTAGTGAAACTCCATTAGAGGTGTGCTTGGTTACTTTTTTTGGGAGGGGGGGATTTGAATTTGTGTATTTATTGATTAAATTAGAGGCTAGTCTTTGTCATTAAAAATATTTTTTATAATTTTCTCTTAACCTGTATTAAACAAAATTTGAGTTGTATTAATATTTTATTATGAATTGGATTGCTTTTGGCCTTATATGTGCATTAGACATTACATAAACCATAAGTATTGCATTGGTTGCATTTGACCCCCTTTCTTGAATTGATTTTGATCAAGTTTTATTAACCTATATAAGAATGTTGTGAAGTTCAATGAAGCTTGGTTTAAGGGCTATTTTTGTGGACAAATATTGTATAATTTGGTTGTGTGTTATATAGATTACTTTTTACCATAAAGTAAGATTATAAAGGTTCTTCTTGACCTTACAATTTAAGATTATTGTGTATGCTCCTCTTGGTCTTAGAATTTAAGATTATTGTATAAGTTCTTCTTAGCTTTAGAATCAAGATTATTGTAAAGGTTCCTCTTGACCTTATAAGCAAGATTATTGTAAGGGTTACTCTTCACCCATTTAAAGTAAGATTAATTTGTTAGTGAACTTACAACAAGTAGTTGGAAAGAGGATGTAGTCTATCTTTGGAATAGGCGAACCTCTATAAATCTTTATGTTCCTCTCTTACCATATCTCCTTTATATTTGTGCATTGATGTTTGCTTTATTATTGATTGAATTTGAATAATATTGGCATAAAGTTTGGCATATCATTTAGGTTGAATTTTGGTTAAAGAATTTATTTAATTGAAATTGGTTTAAGGTATTTAAAGTATTTTAATTTGTAAAGAAATTTTTTAAATGCCATATTCAAATTTAATTAATCATTAAAACTATAATTAAAATCCTATATACAAATATTGTTGCAAATATTGTTGCAAATATGATCTGTAAATATAAGAATCCATTTAAGTATTGATTAAGATCAAGTTTAGAGAACTTACATTCTAAGACACTTTTCTAAACCTATCAATACTTGATCTTGTTTGATCACTTGATCTTCATTTTTTATCCTTTCACCCATGCTTGAGTTCTTTTATCTTAGGCTTCAACACATGTCTTTTCACTTTTACAACAACCTATCTTTCTAATGCCCCAAAATTCAAACATTAGTAATAGTAATATTTTGTCATCATCAAAACACGTGATTGAAATCTACTTGGTTCAACAATCACCTCGTTTTTTGTAATGACAAAACATATGATATTAAGAGTATATAAAACACATATGCAACACATTTCATTTAAAAAACACATTTTATCTTGCATGAAATTATGTCTCTTCCTCTTTATATGTAAAACTTACATTTAACCTTAATATCACACATCTCTCTCCCCTTTTTTAACATCTTCAAAACAATACCAATTGTAATTAATTCTTGAAACTTACTCTTCCTTAATAATTCATCTTTAAAAAATACCTAATTGTATATAATGCTTCACCTAAATAAATCTAATTATGCATTATGAGATAATTATGCATGTAAAAGGGATAAAAGCATAAAATGCATCACTAAACATATATTATGCACTTTCTATACTTCAAATTTGTACATTTTCTTACACCATATACATTATGCATAAAAAATAACTAATATGCATCTTTATGCATCAAAAATATATACTGTGAACCTTTGCATCAAAAATACAAATCATACATATATCACATAAAAAAACATATATTTATGCATATATTGCATGAAAACCACATATTCTACATGTTATGTTTCAAAAAAACATATTATGCAACAAAAAAACATATTCATTCATATAATGCCTATGATGCATCCAAAACACAAGCCTTGCATATTTTGCATTGTAAATATACATTATGCATTAATAACATGTAAACTTTTCCTAAATCATGCAAAACCAATTGAAATAAGTTAAAAAGATGTACTCCTCTAAATTGACGCATTCGAAAACCTTTAATGGAAAATTATTTATCTTAAAAATTTTTCAAAAATATACATAATTTCAAAGTTGATACTAATTGTAAAGTATGGTACCAATCGTAAAATATGATGCCTATTGATACTAATTGTAAGAATATGATATCAATTAAAAATTAAAAAAATATGATACCAATTACAAAAATCCTTAAGATTCTCATATTAATTGAGAAAGATTAACAAATCATGCACTCTAATAACAATTAAAAATATCAATTGAAATTAATATTATAGAAGACATTTTCCAAAACTTATGCACAAATCCATTTAAAACGAATATGCAACAATTTTAACGCAATGAACTAAGTTTTAAAATGTAAATGATATAAGAGCTCTAATCCATTTTTCAACACACACGTCAAGATCAACATTATCAAATTAAGCATATATTTTCAAAGTCAAGTCAAGTTATATATTATCAAATAAGAACATAGGAATACCTTATTTTGTATCATCACTTGATTCCAAGACCTTAAATTCTCACTTAGTTTAATAATATGCTTCTTGATAAGCTTATATGAGACATTCATTATGATGTTTCTGCTTCCGTTAAAATGATGGAGATATCACTTTTTTACTTCATAACTTGACACTAATTTTAGCACAAAATGACATTGACCTACAAAATAAAAATCTAATGGACACTAGGTACCCATATTAACTTAAGTCCTTGCAAGTTAGTATTAACACATTTTTCTATCCACATTTTAGGAGTTTCTTAAACATTCTTTATTTAATAAAATAAAAAATTTTAAGATGTCCAACTTTACCATAATAATTACAAACATATGGAATATTATGCATATGGTCATGAAACCTATAATCTTGATGTATAAATGCATTGCTCTTACCAAAATGAGCTTCTTTATAATGATATTCATACATATGAGAGTTATGAGAATACATCATACATTATGCCTATGAAATATACCATTTTGCCTAATATGAGACATGAATACATTTCTAGGTCCATTATTCCTAAATTTCCTGTTATGTTGGTATTTAGGCTTAGAATGTGAATGAAACATGTCCCTTAGCCTAGAATGAGTATGAGAGATATTCCTTTGTGAATGTACATACATATAGGGTGCTTATATGTGAGTTGACCTATAATGCCTCCTCTATGGCCTAACATTATGCATATTATTTTCATGATGATATGGCCTTATAAAATGTGATTTATACATGCCTCTAGCCTTAAGACTATGCTTACGATGAGTATGAGAATGTAAAGACTTAAAATGCTTAACTTGATACCTATCATGAGGTTTAGATGTATACATGTCCCTTTTTTTTTTAATGAAATTGTCTCATAAGATGTAAATATGATCCATTCTTAGTATTATGCATATTCACATTAGAGGCATGAGAAGGTTTAGGACCTCTTTACCCTTTTTGAGAACAAAATGCAACATGGTGATATGGTTATGCATTCATAAAGAAGTGATGCTTGTTTTTGCTTGCATGCACATCCTTTCAAGCTTTTATCCTAGATACATATATGAGTGCATGTTGATTATTCTTCCTAACATGTAATTTAAATGAAGATGCAGCATTCTTAAAAGATATCCTAGTATGTGCTTTAGATGTGGATGCACCATTGTCTAATGAGAACTTTGGTACAATCTCTTCATTTAAGCTTTTGCCCTTTACAAAAATAGTTTTGGCATCCTTAGAAATATTTCATCAATAAAACATAAATCATGTCTATCATTAGAACTCTTTGAGTTCCTAGCATGCTATCTAACTTTTTTTTTTGTTTTTATGAATTTAGACAATGATTCTTTGAGGGCATCCACTTCCTTCTTCAAAGACTCATTTTCATGCATTAATTCATGTTCATTATTATGCATGCCAACAATCATACTCTTATAATCTAACATGGTATTTATTTTATGCTTTAATTTATTAACTTCTAAAATTTAATATGTCACGCAATTCATCTTTCAACTTTTCATTCCCATGCCAAAATTTATCCAATTCATTTCTCAAGCAATCATTCATATTGATTAATCTATCATTCTCAATCACACAATCATTTAACTTTTTCACATCATCTTTATATTCGAAAGAAAGCTTATTCCTTTTTACCCTAAGAGCTTTTACATGCTCAACTAATTCATCATATGATATTTCATCATATTTCATATCATTTTCATCATCATTTGAGTTGGATTAAAAAAGTACCTCATTGCTTTCATTTGGAACATTTGATGATGATGGAGCTTATTCCATTAAAGTCACTAAGCACACATTCTGTACTTCTTCTTCTTTGGCTTGCTCCACTTTCTTTACCTCTCCTTTAGCCTCTTCCCTACCATTTCCACTGACAAAAATTTGTTCTAACCTACACCAAACATTATTAGATGAAGTACATAAGGCTATTTTATCAAATACACACTTACCTAATGCATCATGAAAGATACGCATGGCCTTTTTATTTAAGAAAACAAATTTTCTTCAATTGAAAATCTATAAAGGCCATTTGAAATAAAATCCCATAAATAGAAATCATGGCTCATAAGAAATAATTTCAATATAATTTTTCATTCAAGAAAATTATTTTCATTAAAAATTGGTGACTTATGAATATCCAAACCCTTTTGACCAAAGTAAGGTTTCATTTTTAATCTTTACTCACAATTTTATTAAAAATTATGCAAATGTGCGACTAAAACTCTGATACTAATTATAAGCCTTATGGCACTTAAGAGGGGAGGTGTGAATTGGGCATTTTAAAAATTTCTTGCTAAATTAAATAATCTAAATAACCTAAACCAATTTTAACTATATAAATTACTAAGCCAAAATTTAACCTATAATGATATGATATGCTTGTGACAAAGTTAATCAAATTCAATCAAATATAAATAAAAACGATTACATAAATATAAAGAGATAAAGGAAGAGAGGAACACAAGGATTTATAAAGGTTCGTCTGCCTCAAAATAGACTGCATCTTCTCTCTAACTACTTGTTGGAAATTTCACTAAAAACCAATCTTACTTTAAATGGGTTAAGAATAAGCCTTACAACAATCTTATTTACAAGGGTCAAGAGGAACTTAATAAAATCTTGATTCTAAGGGTCAAGAGGAATCCAATCAACCTTACTTTCTAATGAGTGAAGAGTAACCCTTTCAGTCTTCTTTAGATAGATTAAGAGTAAACTTTACAAAAACATCTAAAATGTATAATTTTTGTTCTCATAAAACAACCCCTTAACTTAGGCTACCCAAGCTTTAATTCATGTTTATATAACTTATCAAAATCCTAATCGAAATCAATCCAAGAAAGGGCTCAAATGCAAACAATGCAATGCTTATGCCTTATGCATTCTTTAATGTTCATATGTGGCATAAATCAATCCAAATCACATTCAACAATCTTTAAAATTAAAATCTTGCTTAACACATGTCAAGAGCAACCTTTCAACACTCTTTTTAATGGAAAAGTGGATCTTTAAACACAATCACCAATTAACAAAATCAAATCCTCAAAATTAAGTAACCAAAACACACCTTTTATAGTGTTCCAATGAAGCACATACAATAAAATTAATTCTGCAACTTCTGGAGAAAATTAAACAATATGGCAAGTCTCTTATCCTAACACTTCCATAGATCATACACAATCAAACTAATGCAACAAAAACATGATTATAACATCAGATAATCAAATTCAACCCAAATGAATACAAGCTATCAAATCTTATAATATTTTTATTCTAGTTCAAACATCAATGATTTTAAATTCATTAAAAAATTAAACTCAATACAAAAAGCCTATAGGAAAATTAACGTATTAGTTAAAAAAATTTAATAATAAAAACAAAATTTGGGATAGAACCAAAGGTTTAAATCAAGAACAAAGTAAAAACTCTCAAACCTAAATAGCTTCAAAATAATCTGAAAATTTGATCTTAAAACAACAATATAAGCACTTACTAAACAAATTAAAAGCTATATCACGCTCCTAGTTACTTAAAAGAGCTTAGAACAACACATTTACGGTAGCAAAAACTAATTTAAATACTAAAGTCAAAGAGAATAGAGGAAAAACATAAAACAAAGATAGTTTTGGTGTCTACAACTTTATGATCTTGAAACTAATGAAATATTCACTTTAAAATTCAATTGTAAGCTTTGTGAAAGTTGTCCATGTCTAAAAAATTAAAAAAAGCAAGTTCTTATGCTTAGAAATTGATTTAGATAGCTAAACACGTGATTAAAGTAAGAATAATCTAAATAGAGATAGTTTTAGTATATCTAAAAATTAAGTTTAAAAAGTGAAATAACCTTCCAAAAATTCGAAACAAAGATTAAGCAAACTCTATAACCTTAAGTAAATAGAAAATATCAATTTCACAACCTAAAAATGGATTAATATAATGAGATAAAATTTTAAACTAAGAACCACAAGAACAATAAAAACTAGGCAACTTTGAGGAGTTTGAGATTTTTGATCTTGTAAACTTGTTTCTTAAGGATTAGAGAGTGATAAAAGAGTTTTTAAACAATGTAAATAGGTTTAGGAAAGATAGAGTTGTTAAGAGACGAACTTACTCATTTAGGAGACAAAAAGACATAAAACTCCAAAACCCTAAATTAGCCATTAGAGATAGCTTTAAGTAATCTGTATTCTTGGAACTTCAATCAATGTTTTGAGTCTTTAAAATTTGAAATAAAAAGTCTAATGCACTTTTGAGACCTTAATTAAAATGTGCATGATGATTTTGAAGTGCAATAAAAAACAAATTTGATCACTAAAAAATCAAATTGAATAATGATAACTCAAATTTGAACAAATTTAAGGTATGTCAACAAATGAATTTAAACAAAATGAATTTCAATTATTCAATTATGAGTAAGAAATTGATTATATAAAATACATTAGTTGTTATGCAAACTAAATATAGTCTAAAAAACATATTATTTTCTAATTCAAATAATTTCATGAAACTTTGACCTTGAAATTTAAAATATTTTAATATTAATATTTATGATTCACTAATTTTAAAAGGTCAATGATTATGTACCACATTTTTAAGTTTAAGAGCACTTCATTACAAACATGCATATTAAAAAAACTTGTCATTATCTCAATATTAGAATAATAATAATAACGATGATGATGTTGTTACATGTATATACATTGACAAGTAATACAAGATGATTATAGCATTATAAATTAATTTTGTATGTTAAAAGATACTAATATAGCTAAAAATTTTAATTTCTCAAAAAAATTAATTGTTGCTATAAGTATATACATTGACAACTAATATAAGATGATTATAAATGTGTTATTCTCACAAAAAAGAATGAGTAAATAATAATCACATATCTTAATTGTATTCTTTACTTTCAAGTAACTAATTATTAACATTAGCTACAAATATTCAATTAAAAATATAGAAGAAGACACTTGAAAAATTCAAATTGGCTTTCTATCTTGAAATAATAATAATAATAATAGGATTTTAAACATTTGACTTTATTAATTAATTTATGACATTCGTTATATTTAAATTGTTTAAATCTTTTTTAACTCAAGTTGGATATATGAATTTGATTTTATAATTGCAAAATATTAAAAAATTTTAATATTTATATTATAAAGAAGTATTTAATATGATTAAGTGTTCTATTACAATTTTATAAATCATTATTAAATTTAATATTATTATTAAATTTCATTTAAATAAACAATAAATATAAAAATAAATTGAATGCTTAGTGTCAAATAGAAGACAAACTTGTATTTTAAATTTTATTCAAACTAGTAATATTAATTAAAATTATAAAATATGTCAATAAAATACACAAAATTATAATATATTTTAAATATAATTTCATTTTTATTTTATTATTAATGTTGTTGACAAAAATTAACATACGCATGAATAATAAAAAATAATAAGACTTTAAGTTCAATAATTAAAATATTAAAAGTAGGTTATGTCTCTCTCTCTATCAACCACTTGCTTGTATTATGTGTTTAATGAGCTCTTCTCTTACCACTCATTCAAAAGATTTTAATTCATCATTACTTTTTTTAATTCCTTGTTACTTATAGTATTACACATTTACACCCTTCAGATTCTACAGTAACTATGGTTACAGTCACCTCAATAATTATGACATCATTGTTTTTCCTTAAAGATAGAAAGAAATACTTCGAACATCATTTCAATTCAACAACTGGCGGTTACGGTTCAGAAACCGTAACTGTGGTCAACAGTTCTAAATCGTAACCGGAACCGTTATTAACAGTTTCGGTTATGGTTAGACTAATTTAAAAATCTTGAACCGACAGTTAAACATGTAGTTTAATCGCTACCGCCAACTAATTAATTAAAAAATATATTTAAAAAAATTTAACTTTATATTAAAAAATTATTTTAAAAAATATATGTAACTTTGTGTGAAATTTTTTATAGAAAAATGTATTTATAGATATAAATAATTATATTTAAAAAAATAATAATATAAATAATTATATATATAAATACATCATTCTATTAACATAATTTCTTTTACAACAATTACAACGTCTCTCTCTCTCTCTCTCTCATATACACACAAGTAACATATTTCATTTACAATTTACAATTTTTTCATTAATTTCTATTATTATTATTATTATTATTATTATTATTACTACTACATTTATTATTATTTATTATTATTGTCAATTCCATTACTACAAAAATGTCTTCTTCAAGAACAATGGGTAAGGCAAAAAAAGTGGAGGAATAAGGTTTATATGAATCAAAATTTTCACTTGACATCAATGATATACACAATTTCCACATATGAATGTGGAGGTTGGTGATGATGAAGAATATGACGGTGTACAAAAAAGTCAACAATCCAATCTTACACCAAAAGTACGAAAACCTCTGATTAAATCAGATATATCTGAGAAGCAAAAATATTCAATGCGATCTGTAACTATTATGGATATGGATTCAAATGGAAGAGTGGAGGAGGATAGAGAACTCTCCGTAACCATTTGAATCTCAAATATCTCACGGAGGCAGGTATCTCACAAACTCAAATACAAATGATCGAGTATGCGTCTCTTAATCCTACTTCTTTATTTCAATACAGTGATAATAAAAATCGTGAACAATTAGTAAAATTAGTTTCATTTGAACACCTTTCATTTACTTTTGGTAAAAAAATTAAATTTTGTAACTTGTTGTCAAAATGCATTAAATCCTTCTGCTAAAAAAAATTTATGAACTACTTTAACACGAACAATTAAAAAAACTTTATAAAAATAACAAAGTTGCATTGCAAAATTTTTTTCATAATTTTAAAGGTCGTGTTTCTTTATGTTATGATATTTAGAGTGATCATTGACAAACACATTCATAATTAGGTGTAACATGTCATTGGGTTGATGATTAATGGAATTTACAAAAAAGAATAATTGCATATAGAGTTTTTAATGAATCGCATAGTGCTGAAATTTTATGGAGAATGATAAATATGATCATAGAAGAGTATAGTTTAGTTCATAAATTTTTTTTTAATTTCTGTGTATAATAAAACCATGAATAATGACACAAATTTTCAAGTTCGTTAATTGCAACCGCGAATAATTGAATATAGAGTTTTTGATGAATCGTATAGTACTGAAATTTTATGGAGAATGATGAATATGATCCTAGAAAACTATAGTTTAGTTTATAAAATGTTTTCAATTTTTGTGTATAATGCAACCGCAAATAACGACACAAATTTTTAAGTTTGTTAATTGCGACCCCGAATACGATTGTAATTAACAAACTTGAAAATTTGTGTTGTCCTTCATTTGGTGGAAAAATTTTTCATATTAGATGTGCATACCATATAATTAATTTATGTGTTCAAGATGGTATAAAATGTTTGGATATTTATTTATCTCCTATTAAATCTACAATTTCTTTTTTATGAGCATAACCAACTTTAAGAAAAGAATAGGGAAGATTTTGTAAAAATAATAATATGAGACCAAAGCGTTTTCTGTGCGATGTTTAAAATCGTTGGAATTCAACTTATGATTTATTAAATGAATATTTACCTTACAAAGATCTTCTATGTACATTTTTTTCAAGTTGTGATTTAAATGTAATTTTATTACTACAACAATAGCATATATATGAAAAAATTGTACAACTTTTACAAATTTTTAGTAATGCTACTAATATTTTGTCATGTGTATATTATCTTACTACACATTTATTAGTAATGAAATATGTAAATATATCTTTTATACTGTAAGAATATTTTAATGATTCAGAATTGTATACTTGTATTATGGCAATGTATAAAAAATAGTTAAAATATTTTGAAGAAATACCACGAATTAATTTAATTGCATCTGTTTTTAATCCAAACATTAAAATGGAAGGTTTACAAAATTTGTTACATTTCTATTATGAAAATATGAATTCATATTTTGAAATATCTTTTGATGTTTCTCAACTTGTTTTATGTATTATTTATAAAGTTAGCAAAAATATTCAAGATTTAATTATTGAATATAGTAATAATATTGGTGCTACTTATTTAACTTTTCATCCTCCTACACCAACAATAATTTGATACTAGTAAATATTCTAGAACTGATTTATTAATTTTGCAAAAACAAAAAATACTGATATGGGTTATGTCAAATTATAACTTAGAATTTGACACGTATTTAACAACTTATTTTGAGTTTGGTGAATTTACAGCTTCTACATT
>JAOXYD010104486.1:0-11644 GCA_028565735.1 Pinacopodium congolense
CATCTAACACAAATTACGCAACTAACTCTCTCGATTTATTGTAGGGATTAAGCTCAATAAACAACACAAATATTCCTAAAATTAAATCAATAACCAAAGGGTCAAAAATAATTCAAACAAAAAATCATAAAAATATTTTAATCACTCATAATAATAATAATAAATTCAATCATATCCATATTTTTCCAAATATATAATAGAATAAGATAAATAAAAATTAAAATAAAAGCAAAATAAATTTTGAAAAATAAATAAATATTGAAAGAACTCTTGAAGTTTTAGAGCTTGAAACTTGATGCTTGTATAGTGCTTGGAGGTTGTGTGGATGCTCTTATCTCCCCCTTGTCTGCACCTCCCTCGGTCTCTGTTTGCTTGTCCGAAACTGTGTCTCCTCTTTCTAATTTTTGTCTATTCTTTTATTTGTTATCTGCTGCTCCTCTTACTTTTCTGTTGTCCCCAAATTCTCCTCCCTGGGGCTTTCTTATGGAGTGGGGGGCTTGGACTGCTACTATCTTGAAGAGGAGGGTTGGGTGCGTGGGCTGCTAGTGGGAGCTTTGTCCAAGGCACAGGCGAGCTGGCTTAAGGATTGTGCGATCTGGGCTTACAATTGGGAGGAGTCTAGCAACAATGGTTCTAGTAGCAAGTGGAGCGAGCCCAGGCGGAGAGTCCAGCACTCCACACAGGTAGCCCAGGCGTAAGGGCTTGCACGTCCAACGGGCTCTAGCGCTGGTTAGGGCATCTAGAGGGGTTAGATAGCAAGGGAGGAAGGAGGAGGGCAGGCCCAATGCTCTCCAGCCCAGCAGGTGAGCTCTAAGAGGAGCAAATCCATGCCCAGCAACTAGGCAGCTCCAGTCCAGCGGGCTAGGCCAGTGCCATGCTCTCCATGCTACAGGTTGCCTCCAGGTCCAGCTCTATGCACGACCCACGCGAGTTAGAGCAGTCCATGCTACAGTCTTGGCCTATCTAATGCCTCTATCAGCCTTCTTAGCAAGACTCTTCATGTGGGTTGGACTCCCTCCAATGGGTCAAGTTCTCCCTTGCACCAGTAATGCAGCCCACACACCACCAAGTCTTAGGCTTGGTCTTGGTTTGTGTCATTTTCTTTTTATGCTTCCTTTTCTCTTTTTTTTTTCTTTTTCTTCCAACTTCAATTTTCAACTTCACTTTACCCTACACAATAAATAAAAATATCAATAAGATTTAATTCTAACCCAACATTAATAATTAAATAATATAACACAAAACAAAAAATAAAAGCACTTAAATAATTAAAACTTACTCCAAATTAATACCAAACATAAACAAAACAATAAAAAAGATTATACTAAATAAAAACACATAAAATAAATCTCAAAATACAATGAAAACAACCTATTATGCAAGAAACACATGTCAAATACTTAGAAAAGCTCATACTAAAACACAATTATCAGTAATCAACTATTGGATATCTAGGTACAAACATAATTAAATCAATAAGGTAAAAGGAAGATAAACAAGGATAAAACAACCCTTAAGTCTCCCTTATTGAGTATCTTCTTTGTTTTACTTTATTTTCTTGTGTGATTGCAGGTACATGAACACAACAGTGACTAAAAGCTTAAAAAAGCTACAGGACTCTAAAATTTTAGACATCACCAAGCACGAAAGAGAACTTTAAAAAGTTAAGAGCCAAGAATCTATAGAAAGAATAATGGCGAAAGATAGGAATCAAGATAAGCACCAACAAATTCTCATGAACTTCATGAGACCTAGCTTCAACGTTAATCAACAAAATATTACAAGACCCCTAGTCTAGGCCAATAATTTTGAAATCAAATCATTGTTATTGAACATGTTGCAAATGAATGTTTAATTATATAGCTTGGCAAATGAACATTCGAAAGCTCATTGGCTAAAATGCTTGGAAATCTGCAGCACCTTTAAATATAATGGCCTATCAGAAGACGTTGCAAAGATGAAGTTGGTCCCTTTTACTCTGAATCATCAAGTTAAGGTTTGGTTGAACTCTCTAAATCTAAAGAATATTACGACATGGGAGCAACTAGTACAAGCCTTTCTAGACAAGTATTTTCTACTGACAAAGACCACCAAGATCATTAAGGAAATAATAAACTTTCAGCAAAGTGATGATGAGTCTTTATATGAGGCCTAGGAAAAGTTCAAGGAGTTGCAAAGAAGTTGTATCCACCAGAATCTACTGAGTGAATTTCTACTATAAATGTTTTATAATGGAGTCACCACACAGACACGAGATACTATAGATTTAGTAGCTAGGAGATCTCTTATGCGAAAGACAGTAAATGCAACATATGACCTATTAGAGGAGATGCCAAATAACTACTGCTTATAGACTAAATAAAGGAGTAGGAAAACATCTCTAAAAGAGAAGAAGGGTGTTATTGCCATAGATTCAGTAACTACCTTACAAGTTCAGATGTCACCATTGGTTAAACAATTAAATAGCTGGGAAGCTACTTCGTCACAATTATTGAAAGCAGTACAATATGGGTGAAAATTGTGTAGTCAAGAGAGTTATGTAACTAAAGAATGTTTCTTGATAACTAGCAACCAAATAGAACAAGTCAACTACATGGAAGCACCACAAGAGAGGTCAGGTAACAATCCTTACTCGAACACTTATAATTTGAGGTGGAAGAACCACTCCAACTTCTCTTAGAATAATAATAGTGTAGGTTACCAATATGAGAGTACAGGGACTACCAAGCTTCCCATATAGTAGGCAAGGATCATTGGAGTCAAAAAATGACAAGCTTATGGATGTGCTCAGATCAAAGTTCAATAGTTAAGATGAGAGTCAGAAGAGGATGGAAGCAAATTTTGATCAAATAGTCAAAATCCATACCCCTTCTATGCATAAATTAAAGGTTCAAGTCGGTCAAGTTGCTATTACTTTATCCATAAGGAATGCAGGAAGGTTACCTAGCAACACTGAATCCAAACCTGAGAGAAATTAAAGGCAATCAAGTTAAGGAACGATAAGGAGTTGTAGGAGCCAAAAGATGAAGAGGTAACCCTACCTATAGATGATGTCCCAGAGAAGAAGGAGGAGGATGTAGAGAAGCCATATGTTCCACCACCGCCATATACTCTGAAGATCCCTTTCCCATAGAGACTAAAGAAGAACCAGATGGATGTGCAATTCGCAAAATTTTTAGAAAAGATGAAGAAGCTGTAGATTAATTGATCCTTTGTGGAAGCGATGGAGAACATGCCAAAATATGTCAAGCTCCTCAAGGATATCCTAACCAATAAGAGGACTTGGTAGGATAACTAAATGGTGTCTCTAAATGAGAGTTATAATTCAATCATCTCCAGTCACATGCCATCCAAGTTGAAGGATCCAAGGAGTTTTACTATCCCTTTTGATGTTAGTAACTTAGAATTTTCAAAGTTTTTATGTGATCTTGGTGCTGGTATTAAAATTAATGTTATTATCTAGTTTTAGGAAGTTAGGACTTGGAGATATGAAGCCAACATCGATGCTAATACAGTTGACTGATTAGTTGATAAAGAAGTCGTTTGGAGTAATAGAGGATGTTTTGGTGAAGGTGGACAAGTTTAATATTCCAATGGACTTTGTTCTGTTAGATTTTGAGGAAGATAAGAGCTATCCACTAATTCTTGGAAGGCCATTTATTAACACGGAAGAGCTTTGATTGATGTTCATAATGGCATGTTGGTTCTTTGTATTGGTGATGAACAAGTTGAGTTTAGCATGAGCAAGACTCTGAAAAATTCACATGAGGGAAGTTCTTGTATGAAAACCGATGTGGTAGATGAATGTGTGCAAGAAGTAGAGAGGAACGGTACTGAAGATGAAAAGGAAGAAAATTATAAAGTAAGTGAAGAAGAAGAGGAGTTTGGTGAGATACCAAAGGAAGAGCCTTTGGTTCAAACCGAAACTCCCACTCCACCATTTAGTGAGATACTACCTCTCATAGAGTTTAAGTCTTTTTCGGACCATCTTAAATAAATAAACCTTTCTAGCTGAAGGCCAAAAACTACTACTTATTATCTCTAATCATTTGAATGAAGAGCAAGAGAAAAAGGTGGTAGACATTATAAAGAGGTAGACGAAAGCCATGAGATGGAAAATTGTGAATATAAGAGGGGTAAGTCTGAGTGTGGTGATACATAGAATCAACTTGGAAGAAGGAAGCAAGACAATGAGGGAGAGACAAAGGAGGTTGAACCCATACATGAAGGAGGTAGCGAATAAGGAAGTGGTTAAACTCTTAGATGCTAGGATTATCTATCCCATCTCTAATAGTGAATAGGAAGCCCAGTATAAAGGGGACATGATAGTGGTTGAAAATAACAAAGGAGAATTGATCTCTACAAGAATAGTCACAAGTTAGCAGGTTTACATTGACTATAGAAAACTTAACACCATGAATAAGAAAGACCGCTTTCTCCTACCCTTCATAGATTAAATAGTTAATAGATAGCTCGACATACCTTCTACTATTTTCTGGATGGTTACTCAAGTGACAACTAGATCTTCATATATCCAGATGACTAAGAGAAAATCATATTAACCTGTCTCTACAGGACCTTTGCTTATAAAAGAATGACCTTTGGCCTTTGCAATGCCCTAGTTACTTTTCAAAGATGCAGGATTCCCATATTCACATATATGAATGAGGACATAATGGAAGTAGTTATGAATGATTTCTCAGTCTTTGTAGACTCCTTTGATAACTGTTTGAAAAATTCAGATATAGTACTTCGAAGATGTGAAGAGTCGCATTTGGTCTTTAATTGGAAGAATTGTCACTTTATGATACACGAAGGCGTAGTTCTAGGACCAAGACTTCATGCAAAGGCATAGTGGTGGATAAAGCCAAAACATAAGTTATCAAGAAGCTCCCGCCACCGAGCATCGTCAATTGTTAAAGCATTTTTGGGATATGCTAGGTTTTATCATCGATTCATCAAAGACTTCTCTCTTATTACTCGACCCCTTACTAATTTTTTAGTTAAAGATGCAAATTCTCACTTCAATGTTAACTGTTTAAATTCTTTTGACAGGTTAGATGACACTAATATCCATACCAATTCTAACTTCACCAAATTAATCCTTGCCATTTGAGTTCATGTGAGATTCCAGTAACTAAGCATTGGATGCATTCTAGGAAAAAGGAAGGAGAAGCGATTATATGTCATTTACTACGCTAGTAAGACCTTAACAGGAGCCCAATTGAACTATACAAATACCGAAAAGGAATTGTTCAGTATGGTGTTTGCATGAAACAAATTCCACTCATACTTACTGGACTCAAAGATAATCATTTATATTGACCATACAGCATTAAGGCATCTATTTGCTAAGAATGACGCTAATCCAAGATTGATCCGATGGGTCTTACTTTTACAAGAATTTGACTTAGAGATATGAGATAAAAAGGGGGCAGAGAATGTAGTGGTGGACCATTTATCATGTCTAGAAGCTAGGAAGATGCAATCAAGCAAAGACATCAATGAACACTTCCCCAAAAAATCCTTAATGTTGGTAGACAATCTTTTTGTTCCATGGTTTGCTGATATAGTGAACTACATAGCAGGTGATATCCTCCCCCTTGACTTAACTTATCAATAAAATAAGTGATTTTTATTTGAGTGTAATCGTTATCTGTGGTAAGATATGTGTTGATGGACTGATTCATAAGTGTGTGCCTGAGGATGAAATATTTGAAATCCTAACACAATTTCACAATTCATCTTATCCAAGTCATTATGGAGCTAATAAGACTATAACTCGAGTGCTAGAATGCGATTTCTTTTAGCCTAGGTTATTCAAGGATACACATAAGTATGTCAAGAATTATGATCGATGTCAACATGTAGGAAATATTTCAAAGTGGGATAAGATGCCACTCTCTATCGACGTATGGGGAATCGATTTTATAGGACCATTCGCATTCACTCAACAACAATTATATCCTAGTTAGTGTGGACTATATCTCTCAATGGACATAAGCAGTAGCTACTCTAACTAATGATGGTAAGGTAGTGTAGAAGTTTCTTAAATGAATATTTAATATATTTGGAGTACCAAAGGCAATCATTAATGATGAAGGAGCACACTTTTGCAACAAACCCTTTGAAATTATGCTTAAGCAATATGGAGTTTACCTTCAAGTAGCTATGCCTTATCATTCTCAAACAAGTGGCTAAGTTGAAGTAATGAATAGGGAGTTAAAGAGCATTTTAGAGAAAATAGTGAATGGTTTGAGGAAAGATTGGGCACTAAAGCTTAATAATGCACTATAGGTATACTGAACTGCATTCAAGATGCCTATAGGTACTCTATTTCATATTGTCTATGGTAAAGCTTGCCACTTGCTCGTGGAGTCAGAGAATCGAGCTATTGGGCTACCAAAGCATTAAACTTTGATGGTAAAGTAACCGGTTAGCGTAGACTATTACAACTCAATGAATTGGAGGAACTTCGATTTGATGCATAAGAAAATGTCATACTATACAAGGAAAGAGTGAAGAAGTAGTATAATTCTCACATAAAAAAGAATGAGTTCAAAAACGTGATCAAGTATTGTTATTTAATTCTCAACTTCCAAGAAAGTTGATGTCTTGTTGGAGTGGTCTTTTTAAAATCACCCAAGTATTCAAGCACGAGGCATTGGCATTGGAGAACAAAAAGGGCAAAACATTCAAAGTGAAGGGCCAAAGATGCAAGCCATACTTTGGAGGCATACTTTCACATGAAAGGGAAGTGATATCCTTCCTTTTCCTTATTTAATCTTGTCGAATTAGGCATTGGTTAAGTGACTTTAACCTTAGCATGTTTTTGTTCCTAGTTAGTTTAATTGTTAATATGTGTGTTTAATTAATGTCTTCATTATATTTTTCATTCAAATTTATTAAAGTTTGTTAAAATATTAACAGGTTTGTGTTTGCATATAAGTATGGACATTAAAAATTAAAAAATCAATAAAATTTTTAAAAAATTAAAAATTATTTTTAAAAAACTAAACTAAACTAAAACATTGGTATAGCTATATATTTAAAAAAACATGTTTGTCACTAGTAATAACGTGTAGCGACCTGGCCATTCAGTATCTTTTTTTTTTTTACTTACTTTTAAATGTCGTCTCTTCCTATGTTATTTTCAAAAAAAAAAAGACTTATCTTCCCTTTTTCTTGTTAGTTTATTTCTAACTAGTGCAACCCCCTTTCCTTCCCTTTAATTTCATCCACTCTTCACTTAAATCATCCCCTTTTTTTGAATTTTACATTAATTTTCCACAAATATTTTAGGAATATTCAAGGTTTTTACTTCTTTTTTTCGAGAATTACATCTTATCTACATCTTTTTCTCTTATTTTTACTATTGTTTACATCTTACCTTCTCTTTGGTGTCCATTTTTATAGGTTTTGCATAGTGCTCATCCCCATGATACCTAAGGGAAGACAAGTTGTAGAAAACAAACAATCTAAAGGGAAAGAGGTGGCTCCCGAACAAGGAACACAATATATGGCTCACAAATTTGGCCCTCCTTTTCCAATATTTAGTCATGAAAAAGGTATAAAACTTATAGAACTCAAAGGTAAGTCTATTGTTGCCCTTAAACATTTAAATTTTCAAATTCTTGAAGAGATTGAATTACATGATAAGATTGAGCAATTAGGTAAAAATGTAGATTGGGAGAAATTCATTCATTTTGACTATGTGGTGTTTGAAGAATTGACATTAGAATTCTACATGACTATTCAATATAATCCTAAGACTTTAGACAAATTCTGGTTTAGATTGCTAGGAAAATCATATAATCTCTTTTATAATATCTTGAACACTATGGGTTTCCAAAATCAAAGACCTATGATAACTACCTTGACTTTAAGTATGTTGCATACTGGAAGAAACTTACAGGCCTAGACAAGTTTGATGTTCATAATCCATCCAACTCTCTCATACTTATCCATGCCTATTTAGTTTTATATAAATTTATGTGACGTGCCGTTTTAAATAAGCCTCAAAGCAACAAATGTTCCATTAAAGAACTGTTTGTTTTATGGTGTATGGATACAAATTGCAAAGTTTACACGGCATACCACATGTTTCACAAGCTAATAAAGAGGTTATTTTGTAAAGCTTTTTTTAGTGTTTTGATTTCTTGTTTTTCTAAATACAGAAATTGAAAAAAAAAGTATAAAAACTAGAAAAAAAACAACATACTGATACATTACAAAAACCGAAAAAATAACACAAAAAATACATAAAAATTAATTAAAAACACAAAAAAACCACAATCAACAACAACACCAAACATCTCCCCAATAATCAAAACTATCTAGGCATGGGTCATATTTTCATTGCTGTTGTTCAATTTTATAATGTTAATTTTGATGGTTTAATCCCGGTATTGGTTCAGTATTTCACTCTTATACACTTACGATGTGATGAGATTGTGGAGATGAATTCTTTAGCACTCTGAGACCCCAACATAAGAGCAATTATGCAATAGAAGAAGACCACTAGACCATCTTCCTCCCACCATCCTCAAGGTGATGACAGCTCTTTTGAAATTTTTGATGAAGAGGGTGAAGGTCAGAAGTTATTTTATCCACTGTAAAAAACATCCATAAGACTTTAAAGTGGTATCTCGATTCTATGGATGAAAAAATAACTTAAATAGTAGGGCAGTTAAAGCGAATGGAGTGATAATAACATCATTATAATAAGAAGCTTCTGAAGTTTTTTTAATCCCAAGGATTTCAAGTGCCATCTCCCACGTCATCTCCACTGGATTCCCCATAAATTTTCTTGCCCTTTGTATTGTTTTTTTTTTCTTTTTCGTGTTTCTTTATTTGTGGTTATAATTTTTAACCCTTCTCCACATTAAGGACAATGTGTTGTTTAAGTATAGGGAAGGGGGTTGGGTTGCATTCCTTTTATGCCATTATAGAAATGTGATCATGTATTCATCAATTCTAGGTTAGTGGAATTTTGGTGCATACATCTTGTCATACATTTCATCATATAGTTTAAATATGTCAATAGCTTAAAGTGTGGGGAGGTAGCACTTGCTTTATTATTTTCATTTTGCATGGAATTTGAACTTAAGGCATTGTGATGTGTGTTATATCATGAAATTATATCATTATAGTTGGAATGAGATTGAGTTGTGTACTTGAATTTGAATTAGGTTGCTTGAGTGGAAGGTGAACTATGTTGATTGATTAAAGTAGTTGGTTGCATAAACTTAGTTAGAAATTGATACTTGAGTGATTAGGTAATGTGCAAAAGCATGATAGATTTTCATATGAGCTTATGTAAGGAATTGAGCCTATATGGTTCCCTTCTAAAATAATTTCATTTTCTTTGTTGTATGTGATACTCCCCTAAAGAGATTATCTTTAGAACTTGCTTTAAACCTGTTTGAAGCTACTAGATGCATGTTATATGGAAAGGATTAAGGTCTTCTTTACTTTTAACACCTTGGCTTAAATGATCCACCTAATTCATTATGCTTCATAACCCCTTTGGAGCCTTTAACATTTTTTGTTTTTGAAGTATACACCTTATGTTAAAAATATGGAAAAAAAAAAACCCATTAGCTTCACCTATTCACAAGTCTAATGAAGTGCTAAGTGAGCATTAGTTTGAGACTTTTCATTTACATTTAGTTTGAGATTATTTGAGCATTGTATATAGTTGCTACTATTGTTTCCTTATTATTGTAAAACAAAAAAAAGAGAAAGAAAAAGAAAGAAAAAGGGGGGAGAATAAAATATAGTAGCAATAATACTAATAAGTAGTTAGTTGTGTTCACATGCATATCTCAAAAGTTATATTTGTTTATCCTTTTATACGTAGTAATTTATGAACACTTGTAAAAAACCCTTCAACCTTTTTGACTCACCTTAACCCAAGCCTCGTTATAACTATGAACAAAAGTCCTTTTGATCAATGATAGCATGTAATCTATGTGGAAGAAAATTGGTGAATTTGCAAATTTATAGTAGTGTGGTCTCCTAGAGAGAATCTTGAACGAAACAGAAACCCTTAAATACTTGAGTGAAATGAGTGAATATCGTGAGGAAAATCTATCTTGGTTTTATGCTTACCTTTGATCAATGGTATTACAAGTTGAGTTTGTTTATGTGTACCAATGAAAACTAATTTGAAAGATAGATTTTGCCTAAATTTTAAAGATTACATGCCCTTGGGCTCTTTGAAAATAAACTGATAGAATGTAATGGTTGTATTTAATTTTCTTCAGGACAAGAAATGGTTTACTTATGGGGTAGTTGACAAGTGTGTTTCAGACTATGTTTATAAATTATTTTTTAAATGTTTTAACTGTTATTTGTGTGTTTTAATCTTAGGTGGTAGTAATTTTTGCATCATTTTCATTATCTTTGTAAGTCATATGGCACCCAAGAGGGGGTGAATTGGGTATTAAAAACTTTTTCGCAAATTCAAACTAGCAACCTAAATCAATTTGAAAATAGATGCAGTCACTAAACCAAGATTCAACTTAAGATCGAATGATAGTGCAAAAATCACAATATATGCAATTGATTGAGATAAGAGAAAGACACAAGGCCAGTTTAAAGAAGTTCACCTACCCCAAAGATAGGTTACGTCTCTTTTCCAACTACTTGTTGCATGATTCTATACTAATCAATCAAAACAAGTACAATATTCTTTCAAGGTGAAGTGTAACCTTTACAGTCCTACTTTCCAAGGGTGAAGAGTAACCCAACAATAACAACCTTACTTTCTAAGGTGAAGAGTAACTTATCCCAAATCTTTTCAAGGAAAAGAGAAGCCTATACAATTCACAAATTTTCAAAATATTCAATTCCTCAAATTCAAGTAACTAAATACACCTTGAAAGGTGTTTCACTTAATGCACAATTAAACTAAGGACTTTAACTTTCAATAAATGATATGATTGAATGATGACAATCTTGAAAGCATAAACAAACTTTAGTATGGCAGAATTTAAACATTAAAATGAGCATATGCTCAAACAAGATAATCAAGACAAGCCAATCACAAAATTTGGACAGTTTAAATACTCTTTGAATATTCAGCTCAAAACTCAAATATAAGTACTTAAAAAATCAAAATAAAAATACTAGAGTACTCATAACACCTTATGTGAACTAGTCACAATAAACGTATACACCCAGAACTGATTTATGTGATAAAACTCGTGATTAAATGAAGAACATTAAAAACTAGATAGTTTTAATGTCTAAGTGAACTAATGTACACAAATGATAAAATATTCAACTAAAAATTCAAAACTAAGATTAATCTAACTCTTAAGACCTTAATCAAGCATAAAACAATAATAACAAACATAAAGAAATAGGTTAAGCAGGTTAAAATCAAAATCAAACTCGAAGCAGTGAAAAACAGAAGCTATATTGAAGTATATGAAATTTCTAGCCCAATGATAGTTTAAGCAGGTCTCAAAATTTGAAATAAGGTTCAAACACAATCTAGAGACCTTAGGGCAACTGAAAACTCCAATAGCACAATTTTAGAAATAGATTTGATCACCTGAAATTGAGATTCAAGCTAGAACAGTCTCAACAGAGACAGTTTTGATATATGAATGAGTTCTAACTTTAATCTGATGAA
>JAOXYD010104516.1:0-11643 GCA_028565735.1 Pinacopodium congolense
ATTACAAGTTCTAATAAGTTTATTTTTATGTTTGATTCTAAAGATGGAATAAAAGTAGTCCTTGAAAAAGGCCCATGGCATGTTCATGGTAAGCCACTCTTTTTGAAAAGGTGGTGTCTTAAAGTCGGGGAACATGAAGAAATCCACTTTGCGCTAGTTTAGGCTAGGTTTCATCATGTGCCTTATGAATACTGCAATAATGAGGGGTTAAGTATAATTGCAAGTTGGATTGGTAAAATGCTTCTGTTAGCTCCATAGATGACCAAAATCTCTTAGAGTCAATTATGTACAGTTACGTGTAGAAGTTGATTTACCTAAGAGTTGGCCTACATCCTTTGATTTAGCTACTTACAATGAAGCAGGATTATACTTTGAAAGAGATCCAAATTGAATACAAGTGGCAACCGGATCAACAACCCCAGATGAAAGAGTGGAAACCTACTGGATGGATCTTCTAAAATGGAATGCAGCAATAACTTCTATCTTAACATGAACCTTCAAGCAATCTAACTAATTTAATCACTCACATCTCTATAATGCCAGAGAAAGTCCTTATTACTGATAAGGCTAGTGAACAGGGTGTGGAGACGGGCATAATTGCTAATCAAACCCGCTATAAAGGAGCTAAAAACCAACTAGAAGTACCTTTAGCAAATGAAAATGGCCAAGGTGAGGTTGCTAGGCCAGTTGACCTAAATCCAGATACAAAAGTATAGAATATCTCGCAGGTGTGCCTAATTAGTGTCCGTGGCTCTACTCCTAGATAGTTTGGTAACCTGCTTGTTTTATCTAATTCTGAAGTGATACTTAATTTTCTTATGTGGTCCCTATTAATCCATTGTAAAGGGATTAAGTGGATTTAGAATTCTCGGTCAAGAAGAATAAGAAATCTCAGAGGAAAATTAAAAAATATAGTTATTTCTCTTGATTTCTTTTATTTAATATCTCCTTATGTCTTTCGTGTTTTGAAATATTATGGGTCTTAATAATTCTAAGAAGCAAATAGGTATTATGTGTCTTCTTAAGTCTTTGTCTGTATCCTTTGTCTTTGTCATTGAAACTAGATTCAAGTGTTCTTCAAGTTTGAATAAAGCATATAACTTTTTGTTTCCTAATTGGACTAGCATCAATAATTTATCCCATAGTTCAAATGCTAGAATTACTCTCGCTTGGAACCCTAATATCTATACTTGCTCAACCAAGGTAACTACTGACCAACTTATCCGTCTTGAAGTTAGTCCTATGAACTGTGCTAATTCTTTCTATATTACTTATATGTATGGGTTCAACAATAATAACCATAGAAAGAATCTCTGATCTTCTATTTATAATATCAATTTGGGTTTCGGAGATAGTCCTTGACTTTTGGCTGGGGACTTCAAGTTATTCTTCGCTCTTATGAAGCAAATACCTTTGGTTCTTCTAATATCCTTAGTATGAAGGACTTTTAGGATTGTGTTAAGGAATGTTCTTTATTTTATTTAAATTCTAGTGGTCTGGACTTTACCTAGTATAATAAATAAGATGGTGTTCTTTTTTTACCAAAGAATTAGATCGAGCTCTAGTGTCTTCTAACTGGATTACTAATTTTCAATGTTCCTATTGCCTAGTTGAAATCCATCTGAGAAACTGTCTAAATGACCCTAGCTTTATTAATCTAGAAAGGGAGGCTATTAAGACTCTCTTTAATTCCTTAGATGATCATGAGAGTTTTTATAAACAAGACTCTTGTATTAAATGGTTGAAAGAGGGTAATAGGAACCCTAAATTCTTCCATAAGAACATCGTTTTTAACAGGAAAAGAAATAACATTCACTCCATTTTTGACAATTGTGGCCGTCAAATTTTTAAGTTTTATGAGATAAAAAATTAGTTCCTAGATTTCTTCCAAAGTATACTGGGATCTAAAAATCCTATTTTTCCATTTAAAGAGCTTCTTAAATCTATGTTTTCTTTTAAACTTTCTAATTCTAATGCTGTCTCCTTAATGTTACTAGTCACAGAACAAGAAATTCATGATGCTTTTCTCTCTTTTAACCCTCTTAAAACTCTTAAACCGGATGGTTTTAATGCCTATTTTTAAAAACAAATATGGCATATAGAAGGTACGGATCTAATCCTTACGATTCAAGATTTTTTCAAGCATGGTTAGTTTCTTAAGGAAATTAACTATACCTTTGTTGCCCTTAACCCTAAAGGTGAAAACCCTTCTGTCATTACTGATTATAAACCTATAGCCTGTTTCAATATGATCTATAAAGTTATTTCCAAAATCATCACTAATAAGCTTAGTGATCTTCCTCACCAAATCATCAGTCCTAATCAATCTACCTTTATTAGGGGAGGAGAATTGGGAATAATATTTTACTTTCTCAAGAACTTTTCAAGAATTATCATATTAATATTATTCAAAAGCATTGTGCTTTTAAAAATGATCTTAAAAAGGCATGTGCTTCTATCCAACTGGATTTCATTATTGAGGTTTTATATGCACTTGAATTTCCTTTGCATTACATTAAGGGGCTTACTGAGTGCACTACCTCCCCATCCAACTCTATCTTATTTAATGCCTCTCCTTCAAACTTTTTTAGGGGTAAGTCTGGTCTTAAACAAGGAGACACTCTTTCTCCTTATCTCTTCATTATCTGTATGGAAGCTATTTCTAGAATGTTAGATTATTTTATAATCATAAATGATAAGTTTCAATTTCATTGGAGATGCTCTGAATTTAAGATCTCGCATATGCTTTTTGTAGATGATTTCCTTCTTTTCAGCCATACTGACAAAGATTTTGTTAAAATGTTGTTTGAGTGCCTCCATTTATTTTCCACTTTTTCTAGATTGGGAATGAATCTGACCAAGAGCTAGTTTTTGTTTTCCAAGGATATGGACAATCTTAAAACTCATATTAATTGTATCACATGTATGCTTAAAGGTCGATTGCCTATAAAATACATTAGGTTACCTCTTTTAATTAGGTGCCTATAAAAGTTTGATTGCTTATCCTTATTGGAAAAAATAGAAGCTAGAGTTAAAATGTAGACCAATAGATTTCTCTTTTACGTTGGTGGGTTTCAGCTGGTAACTTCTGTCCTATCTATATTTCATGTTTATTGAGTAATCTATTTTCTCATTCCTGTATCCATTCTTAAAGAAATAGAGAAGAAATTAAGCAAACAATCATCTAGATAAATTAAATTGTCTAACCTATATGGTCTTAAAAAAGAAGGAAGCCTAGGAATTAAACATTTAGCCACTTGGAATAAGGTTCTCTTAATGAAAAGAGTTTAGGTTTTATTTATTGATGTTAAGACTCTTTAGGTTAAATGGGTTCATATTATTCTCCTTAGAAGGAAATTTGTCTAGTTTGTTAAAGCTAAACATGATAATACTTAGACTTAGAGTAAATTGTTACAGGTTAGGGACCTCAATAGGAATCAATTTAGATTTAATCTTTTTGATGGGGAATCTACTATTTTTTGGCAGGATCCTTGGCATTTTCAAAGTACCTTAATGGATCTTTGAATCATTAATAGCTCAAACCTCACAATGACTGTAAGAGTCTTTGCTATAATTCGAGACCATTACTGGATTTTGAGAGATGTTACAAATGGGATAATTCAATCCCTAGGACCTTTGAACTACCAACTAGATGATTTCCATAATGATAATCTATCATGGCTAGCTAGCCTTACTAAATTTTATACAAATTCCTCTACTTATAAAGTCCTTAGACCTCCTCTTCCATTTATTCCTTGGCACAAATTAGTCTAGCATAAGAAAAATAGGCCAAGAACTTCCTTTATTCTTTGGATAACTTTTCTTAATAAACTTTAAACCTGAGATAAAATGACTTTTGACCACTGTCTGAACTTTTGTTCTTTATGCTTATCTAATAATGAAATTATAGACCATCTATTTTTTTAATGTTCTTATTTAAAAGCTATTTGGTTAAATCTACTTAACCATTTTCAATTCACATTCTTAAGTTGTTAACCTTCCCTCCATGTTACTTTGGTTCTCTACTTATCAGTACCAATTAACGACTGATTTGGACAAGTTTCTTTGCTCTCTCTTAACCTGTGTTTATTTACTTTAGATGAAAAGGAACTACCGAACCTTCCATGATATCCATGTGGATGTTAGGAGCATTTCCACCATTGCAGTTATGTAAATTATGGAAGTACATAGATTAAACATTAATGAGAGGTTGTGGGATGTTGTTCAAATTTTTTGCTACTATTGTTTGTTATTTTTGCAAGTAAACTTCACATATCAAGTTTTGCTATGACTTAAGAGTAGAGGCCTGCTATTCTAGTTGGGAGCTTTTATATAGGAAACTTTAACAATTCAAGTGTTATTTTTTTGCCCGAAAAGAAGCATATAATTCCATATTTGATTTATACCCTTGGTAGGTCAAATAGTGTAAAAAGGAAACCTCCTATTTACTGGATTAAAACTCAAGAAGAGCATCTTAGGGACAAGACATAAGAACAGTATTTTACCTACTTTAATCGAAAGAGAAAAATTGCCTGGCACACCTATCTAGTTCAAACTCCGTACTTCAGAACTAGGGACTCCTTAACAGTAATCAAGAGATCAGAATGTCATATACAAGAGAGCTAAGAGTACAGGGAGGATCTTAAAAACTTGCAAGGAATGAGGAAAGTAAAGCTTGATCGCCATCATAAATGCACGAGCATCTTTGAAGAATCTGTAAAAGTACCTATTGGGGATTTCTTCTTTCCTCTTTTTGGTTCTACTGAGTGTCATAGTTCCTATCTTTTTCTTTGCTTAATCTAACTATTTTTTTAATAGGAACCTGTTGAACTGTTTTTTTTTTCTTTAGGTTTCTCTTATAGGAACTTTTTGAACTAGTATTTATCTTTAGGTTGTTAGCATTGATGTTGTAGCCTTCTTTGTTGTGTTTCCTTAGGCAAGTTGAGATTCCCAGGGTCAGAGATTAGTTGCACATCATTATCTCTTTTACTTTACATACTTTTCTTTGATTAATCAAATTTCTGACTTATTAAAAAATTTTAGAGCACTATAATGAATTCAATTTCTTTTCCTTTTCCTTTGTCAGGTTATCTCTATATTCCTTTATTTCCTATCTTACCAATTTTTTCTCTGAACTAACTTTCTTAAGCCACTCAAATACTTAACAAGTCTAAATGAATGTCTAAACTTGGAATTTTAATAGAAAGTAAAAAATTAAATTAAAAAACTATCTCAAAGATTTAAGGTAATAGGAAGTAGGAACCAGTAAAGAAATAGCAAAAAGCCAAAGAAAAAAAATAAAAAGGATGGCATACCTCTATTTTTTTCTTTAAATTAATGGTAACTGGATAGCTTGGGCCATGAGGGGCAACAATACTAAGGCCATCTGGTTGCCTCCTATTTTATTTTTTTCAAATTTCATATTATGAAGCCCATTTATTAGTTTCTGGGAGTTAAGGTTTGAAATAAACTCCATCCTTATATGTCTAAGCCTCCTATGCTAAACACTTCATGTCATAGTTAGAGAAAACATCTAGATCAATAATTTAAATATTTGTTTCTCTTTTTCCTAAAAGTGTAATGCGATTATCAAGTATCATAGAAATTATGCATACATTTCCTTTAAAGCAAATTTTATGATCCTTATCACATAATCAACTCACACTTAGCAGATGTTTCTTCAAACCATTAACTAAAGAACATTATCAATTATAGTATGATTTTCCTTACTGAATTTTCAAATGCAATCTATCTTACCTGTAATTCTTAAAGACACTCAAGAAGGGAAGGTTGAATTGAGTATTATAAATGTTTTACTAAACTAAACAAACTAGGAAACCTAAATTAATCCTAAAAGATACAATCACTATACTAAGATTCAACCTAGAATGATATGCTAATATGTATGCCAATATAACAATAATATTAGCAAAAATCAAGCAATAATAAAAGAGTGTAGAATTGAGAGGATATGCTAAACTTATATTAGTTTAACAATCCCTAAATAATTGCTTGATCCACTCATCAACTACTTGTTGTAAATTTAACTAGTTCGTTATAACAAGTACAATCTTCTTGTTGAATAAAGAGTAACCCTTATAAATCAAAATCTTCTTTATAGAAGGTGAAGAGCAACCTTTAAAAAAAAATTTAGGCAAAGAGGAGTCTTTAAAAAATCAAATGATGAAATGAATGATAAACCCCCTTTACTAGTAACAAAATACACCTATAGAGGTATTTCACTTAAAGGACAATAAATCAAGTCCTCTTTGCTTCTGAAAAACATAAGATGCGATCAATAAAGTACGTGCAAGCTTAAAATACATAATGTAAAACTTTTAAAGCACAAAAATTGGATTTGAAATAAGAAAATAGAAGAGGAATGAAGATTAACATTAAAAAATGGAAAGCATATGTAAACCTGACTTTGAGAGCATTAAATAAAAATGGAATGAAGGTGAGAATGGTTTATAACAATTTAAAAAATATAAAATCAAAAGGAGAAGTACTAGAGACAAGATAAAAGAAAACCATGCTACATTATATAAATGTCATCAAAGGACATCAAGAAGTCAAAGTACAACTGAAATTATTGAAATACAACTTAAATATGAATTACAATTGAAAACAACTAAAAGTAGACACATTGAATGCATATAATAAAAGTGAAACATCTGAAAGAAAAAAAAGTAAAATCCAAAAGCAACTATCTACTAGAGACACTAGTCACAGGATCGCATATAATCCTACATTATATCAAACCACTGTCACAACTGGTTAACCAAACCTTTACTATCAGGCCTTTTGGTATAAGTCAAGTATCAAGGTCAGACAAACCACACTTCATCCTCGAAAGAATAACTATGAAATCATTAGGAGGGGAAGCAAAGGGAGGCATAAAAGTAGGAGTAACTAGGGGCAGTTGATGATTATTCAGAGTGGCCTCAGACAAAATCTCACATATTCCCTTCTCAAGAGCCAAAAATGGTGTTGTTATAATACGACCATCCACTCTTTAGCCCTCGTTTAGTGATTGATATTGAATGTTACACCATAAACCTCCAACTCGGGGGTACTATCATAGCTTAAGCGTGGAATGGGCAATAATTAAGGCACCAGGAGGCTATACTACTACCTTTCCACTAAAAGAGATGCCTGCCTCCTGAAAGATCCTTATAAGCAAAAAAGGGAAGTAAAAGTTCATGTTTACTTGTTTGAATCAAACTGCATTACGAAGGTTATATATAATGAAGCAAGCTAAAGGAAGCCCCTTGATATCTCTAAGATCATGCAACATCTCAAACAGAATAAGTATAAGAGAAATGAACTTCATTGAAGTTGTTAGGTTGAGGAGTAATATTAGCATTGAGAAATCCCACTAAAACCCTCTTGTGAACCCCTAATTAGAGGTCGTGTAAGCCCTTTGGTTTACATGACACTGAACGCCTAAAGTTGTATAAGCTGTATCTATAGATATTGTGGAATCAGAAGCAACTATATCACCTTACAAACAATCTATCTTTTGCTCATAAACATGATTCATATTCTAAAATTTTAATATTGAAGATAAAAAGGATCAAGAGATGGTAATAAAAATACCTCAGACCATGGAATGCACCTTGATGATATTTGACCCATCCTTCTCCTTGATGTTTACGTAAAAATCAAGAACTAAAGTGGGATAGTAAGCATCGACCACTATAAGAATAGGCTCCCACTCCTTTAGAATACACTAAGGACATCAAATTCGATGTCTAATCCATTGATCTCTCATTAATGATGTTATTGGGAAGATGTGCTTCATACCAATCTAAATTATCACAAGTGGTAAAGCGAGCATTGTCGAAGGTTGGTCTTTTTCAAGATGGAGAGGCACCATTCAAGGACTTAGGAGATATCAGATTGAAAATATTTTTGAAAAGGGACTGGAAGGAGTTGAAAATTGTAAAGGAACATTTGAAAATTTTTCAATTACCCTTACTAGATTATTCCCTTAATGGTGTCAAGAGATTTAGGTTTCAAATAAAAGCTTGTGAAAAGAGGAACCTAATGTTACCAAAATCAAAGAAAAAATGTCAAAAAAATTGAATGGTAGTGAATAGTGATAAAGGCTATAAAGATTAAATTTTTAGGAAAAAATGGATAATTAATGTTGAAATAAGGGTGGAAATGGGTAGGATTTGGTGAAGATTTGGGGTAAAAATGAAGGTGGACGGTGGGTTAAAGATATAGAGAGTGAGAGGAGGGCAGAAAAAGGAAGAAGATTAAATGTTATATGGTTTTTATGAAACTGCGTCTTTTTTTTCCCCTTAATGCAGAGTTCAACAACAATTTATAGAGAGTTTAATGACATCATTTATACCTACCATTTAAGTTTTAAAGCCGTAATTCAACGTTCATTTCTACAAACATTAATGACACCATTTATACCCTCTATTAATGCCTTGTCTAATAACTTTAAACATAAAAAATCAACCCAAAAGCTTCATCAAATCAATCATAAATCAAAGGCCAACAAATAAAAAAAAAATTGTACATCTAATTGTCTCTAAAAATTAACAACTTAAACATTAAAAACATAAGAAATCAAACCAAACTAAAGTGAAACACACTAAAAACACCAAAAAAAGCTAAGGAAAGCTTAAAATAAGATCCTAACACACAACATAAAATAACCACAAACATACATAACAAAATAAAATGGAAAATTCCTAATTCGTTAAGGATCAAAATGTGGGAGAGTCTTAACTGACTCCTCAACTTAACTAGACAAATAAAGCTTGACCCTTTATCCATTAATGTTAAATCTTGATTGACCATTAGAAACTTCAATTGTGTCATATGGATAAACTTTTGTCACGTTAAAAGGGCCATTTCATCTTGATCTTAGTTTCCCAAGAAAGAGCCTCAACCTTGAATTTTACACTGAGACCTTATCACTTACCTTAATTTCATGATGAATGATATGCTTATTGTTCTACCTTCTCACTCTTTCCTTATACAGCCTAGAGTTATCATAAGCATTACAATGAAATTCATCAAACTCATTTAAATGTAACAACATTTTTTCATAATTTTTCTCAAGTCAGAATTTAAAAAATTAATGATACAAAATGCCTTATGTTATAACTCCACAAATAATTGATAAGATTTCCAATAAACCAAAAAATAAGGAGTGATGGTGTGTGAGTCTACCAAAGTTTAAAAATAAATAATAATTAAGAAAAACATTAAACTAATTCACAACACATGAAAAGGCAAGTGTACCTATCATTATGTTATATTGCTATGGTAAATTCAGGTGTCGAACCATGAGGACTACAAATATTAATGGATTTTATCTAAATTATCCAACCTATCAAATTGGTGAATTGATTAAATTATTTTATAAAGAAATAAACTAACTAATTGAACTAAATCCCTAAGAAAACTTATAACAATTAACAATCAATGATAAAGATATGATGCAGGTAATTAATCCATCTAGAATACTTTCATATTCATTGTTTGTCTTGTCTTAACTCAATTCTAGATTTAGTGGACCGCAAACTCCTTAATGGAAATTACACTCTCTTTAGAGTTACGGAATCCTAATCAATCTGATAAATTTGATGAAATTTCTCTCTATCCTAATCTATTGATTAAATACATTAAATTGTTCTATGGAATATGTTGTTTTGGTTAAGCTCACCTAAGTCAGATATCTTATATAAGCTTATCTATAAGACCCCATGTAAGATATTTATTAATGGAGTGATATATTGTATTAATTTGGTTTCTCAATCTAATCATACATAAATCAAACCTTTGAAAACAAGGTTTACATTCTCATAACAATTGAAATAAAGTCATAAATATCTATAGTTAAACCTAATAATCTAAAACTCAGTAATTAATTTAATAATAAAAACAAATACTACTTCCTAGAGTTCATGAAAACCTAAATCCTATCAAAATATTAGTTTGTACACATTTTATCAATCATAAAGAAAAAGTAAATAGCAAAGCTCGTTCGTACACATTTTATCAATCATAAAAACAAACATAAAGAAAAAGGAAATAGCAATGCTCGTGATTATTTTATTTTGAATTCTTGAATCCTTGATGCTTTATGTATGAAATCCTATGCTAATCTTCAGATCAATGCACTTAAATCCTTTCATATCCTTCAGAATTGCATGAAAACCTCTGGGGATAGCTTAGTGCTTGTCTTCTATGGCATGGTGGCAACTTGGTGGCTTTTGAAGACAAGAATGACACAAAAATAACAAAATTAGGTTAAAATGGGTGAGCTGGCGTAAGTGGTCATGGCCTGGGCCACAGCCACGACCTTTTCTAGACACTAATCACAGGGTAGGCTACGGCCATGGCTGACCTCGTGGCCTTCTACTTGAATTTCCAACTTTCACAACTCTTCGGTTTTCTCGGCATAACTTCTTTGCTTCTTGTCCTTTGACCATGAAATTTGGCATGGATTTTTATCACTTGATTTTCTTAGATCCTAAATCAACTACACATCCTTCACAATCCCAAAAGTGTATCAAATTATTCTTTAAAATGCTATGAAATGTAATCACATAAAAATCATATGAGTAACATCTTATTAGAGGAATTTAACTTAAAATGTATGAAAATTACATGAATTTACAATTAAAATTTCACCTAATAAGCAATAAATCATACCCAAAAAATGTATGCTTTAAGAGCTATACTACCAATCCTATCGTGGACCACCAATAATAAATTTTACCTAATTACTTACTATATAGTAGGGTAAGTTAAAATCAATCCCACAGAGAGCTAGCAATGTTCTTACGTTATTCCTAATGTTGTGTAAAAGAAAAAGAAAATAAAAGAAACCCCTGGTTAGAAAAAGATTAAACTAAGCTAAAAAACAATTAATGAAATTAACGAAAAGAGACAAGAAACAACTAATAAGAATGAAAAGATGGGCAGAAGATATTTTACATATTCATGAATTATAGTTGATTCTCAAATATTTGTAAATTGTGTGATGCCTAAGATGTTAGCTTATAGACACAAACAAACTCATCAAATATATGAAAATTGTGTTATGCCTAAGATGCTAGCCTATAGTCATAAACAAGCTCTTGCATCCTAAGTTCCTTCATTTTTAAATAAATCCTATATAATAGAAAACTTACTCCTAATTACGTGACAACCTAGAACAAGCTCTCTAGATTTAATGGTGCAATATCATTAAGAACTAGGGGATGACTAACCTAAGCAATAATCACACAAGCTCAGACTATATAACTTATAAAAATGAAATCCTAGCCTAATTTGTTAAGTTTACCTACAAAACCAATTAGCCTGTCATCACTTATGGTTTTCACCAATAGTTATTTACAAATTAAAGCTCAAACTTAGCAATTGAACTTGAAATTAAACCTAGGATGGCTAGTCCTATGAATTAATACCTAATTCATGGCATTAATTCTTAATTCCAACTCATTCATAACATAAATCACAATGCCCTTTTAAGACTCATTTCAATTCTCATAATTGTCATCTATAAATCCATCAAATACCTTCAAACTCAATTAAAATTAAGCTAACCTACTAAAATTAACATAAACCCAATATGAAATTAATGTAAAAAAAGAATAAATTTGAAAAATC
>JAOXYD010104536.1:0-11642 GCA_028565735.1 Pinacopodium congolense
TATTAAAATTGGCCTAAGGTGTTTAAAGTGTTTTAATTTCGCAAGAAATTTTAAACACCCAATTCACCCCCCTCTTGGGTGCCATAGGGCTAACAAAATGTATACCTAAATAATCAATATTATATTAAGCTAATTTTACTTTCTTTTTGCTTAGAATTAAATCTTTTTATTTAACCCTATTAAGAATATGTTTTACTTTTTTAAAGATGATCACCTTTATCTTTATTTGAAAAAATAATAATATCATCTATATAGGCTAAAGTAAATTCCTCCAAATTTTCTGAAATATTACCCATAAATTGTTGATATATAAAAAATGCTTGTTTTAAACCAAAAGGTAATACATTCCACTGATATTATTTTTGAGGAGGGCATGAAAACATTGTTAATGGTTTTTGTGTTTTCATGTAATTGTAATTGCGAATAACCTGATTTTGCATCTAAAGGTGTAAACCATTTATGGCCTTTTACTCTTGTAATGATATAATCTTTTCAAGGAAATTTATAAGCATCTCCTATAGTTACATTATTAATTTCTTTATAATTGATAACCATTCGTCGTTTACGAAGCTTTTGTTCACTGTGACTGTTTACATTTAATGAAAGTGTTTAATCTTTACTAGTGTTGGGAGATACAAGTTGTTTTTTCTAGTAATTCCTTACAATAGGTAGTAAATTTAAGAACATCTTATTGAGCATAAGGAATATTATTTCTAACGAAAACTTCTTGTGTAGGGTTTTTTAATTTCATTTCAATAGCTTATTGATTTATATTTTTCGGTGGATCTAAACGATTTTCACTACATACTTGATTAATTAATTGTTCTAATTCTAATAGAATTTTCATATTATTTAATAGTTAATTGTGATTTTTTATAATAAGTTGTATGATAAATTGGGATTTTATGAATCATAAAATTTTGTTTTAAATATTTTTTTTGGGGTTTTTTAATGTAATATAATGAAAATATTGATAGAAAGGATTATACAATTTTAGAAAATTATTTCCTATAATAAATGATAAGCTAAATTCTTATTGTTAAATTGATGGTATTATAAAAATATAATTTTTTATGATACATTTCTTATAATAACTAACATACATATTAGTTTTGTGCTTCCATTAGCTATCCTAATGTGTAAAGATTTTTGTAATTGTTTCCAATTTTTTTAATAATGATTTAGATGCTATACAAATAGGCACTCCTATATTTATATAAGTATTAACTTTTTTATTTTGAATAATCACTTAAATGAATGTAGTGTTCGAGTTCAATTGTTGTGGTTGGTTCGGTGTCATATTGATATAAAGAACATATGGTATGGTTAGGTTTACATTCATTAAGAAATTTTAGAAATTTGTTTTTATTTTGATAATAATCAAAATGACGATAATCAAAATCAAAATCATTTTGTTGGTCTATAAGTCCATTCATATTATTGACGATCATATTGCTGCCTTTGATTAAAAGTTCGTTTTTTACCTTGTTTGTTTGTTTTAACGGGTTCTTGAGTTTTTGGTAAGTTACTATCAGTTGGAGTGGAATTTTCCATATATATTTATTAATCAAATTTTCATTTTATCCCAATTAAATATTTTTTATTTCATTCATTTCAGTTCTTTTTGTTTGATTATTATAATATTCAATAATATGTTGGCTCATATGTTTTTTTTTTGGGAGATGTGTTTCTATTTCGAGTTGTCTTGAAGATAGATCTTTTATTTGATCACTAACACTTTGACTTATAGTGTATTTCTAAGATGACTAGATAATTCTTGAACTGGTTGTTTTAATTATTGTAATTCAAGTAGGTAGATATTCATTAGATTATTGTTCTATGTTTGAATTTCTAAGTTTGGTAAATCTTATAGGTTTTTCTAATCAAATTGATTGAGATTTATTTAATATTGTTAAAATTTATTTATCTTTTGGCCTAGGATTAATTAATTGATCTTTATTAAATTTATAAGCAACAGTTAAGACTTCAAATAATTTTGGTGAATCTAATGGGATTCCTAATTTTAATCTAGTATTATATTTAATTTTTCCATAATCAAGATTTTTGTAACCAAACTTTTTTTCACTATGATTGTTTACATAATATGCAGGTGCTAAATGTTTACTAGTGCTGGAAGATATAAGAATCTATTCCTTCTTGGAAAGTTGATTTTAAAAGTATCTGAATAGTAGGTAAATGTATATAACCAATTTTACTTCTTTTTTTTTCAAGCATTTTCAAGTATGATTTGTAAATATTTATTATTTTGAATTTGGTCTATCAAAGCTATTCTAATATATCCATTACATTGATAAATTTTAATAGGTGTTTCAAGAACTGTTGCTTATTTTAAAGCAAAAGGAATGCATTTCATTGATAGTGTTTTTGAGGAGGGCATGAAAACGTTGTTAATGGATTTGGGGTTTCATGTTATTGTAATTGCCAATAACCTGATTTTGCGTCTAAAGTTGTAAACCATTTATGGCCTTTTACTCTTGTAATGTTATAATCTTTTTGAGGTAATTTATAAGCATCTCCCACAGTTGCTTCATTCATTTATTTATTTTTAAATTCATAAGTATATTTTTCAAAGTAGCAAAGTTCGTATATTTATATATTAATTTATTGCCATAATGCATTTTTTCGTTTTTCATTTCCAATTTCTCGTTTGTAAGAAGCTATAGCTTTTTTGATAAATTATTTATAGAGAGCATTGACTATTTTTTAAAAATCTACTATCATATCTTTAAGTGCATCATTTACATAATCAAGATCTTCAAAGCTAGTTACTACTTTACGAGTTTCTTCGTTATCTGCTTGCTATTTTTTGTAACTGTTTATTAATTTGATTTTTATCTATTAAAGCTATTCTAATAGGTCCATTACATTGATCAATTTAGGTGTATATTTTTCAAGAAATTTTTTTAACTTATTTTTGTTTCGATAATAACCAAAACAATGGCACTCAAAATCAAAATCATTTGTTAGTAAATCGATGGTATTATAAAAGTATAATTTTTTATGATAATTTTGTTATAATAACTAACACACTATATAATTTTTTTCCTTTCATCAACTATCCTAGTGTGTAAAGGTTTTGTAATTGTTTCCAATTTTTTAATAATGTTTTAGATGCTATACAAATAGTTGCTCTTGTATCTTTATAAGCATTAACTGTTTTATTCTGAGTAATCACTTGAATCAATGTAGTGCTTGAGTTAAGTTGTTAAGGTCGATTTGGTTTCATATTATTATAGAGAAGATAAGGTTCTGTAAGTTTAATAATCTGATTCTATTGATTCTTAGTTATAAGTAGTTGCTAAATTTAAAATATGTAATTTTCTTCATATTTTGGTTGTTTTTTTTTTTATACATTCATTCGCATAATGAACTTCTTTACACAACCAACATTGACATTTCTTTTTATTTTGAGGGCGTTATTTTTTTTTTGATTTATATTTTCTATATGGTTTTAGTTGAAAATTTTTTTTCTTATGTTGAAAATTAGGTTGTTTATAAAATTGTCAGGGATATTTTTCCATCAATAAGATTTTTTTTCCATTTAGGATATTTTCTTTTTTTCATAATAAAGTCTAAGTTTCTTATATGTTTCATATCCGTATTGTTGTCTATTTTTAACATGCCTCACACATTCATTTAACCACCTCAACCATCTCAAAAATTTCAAATCCTTAATGTAGCTTAAATATCTCTTGAGAAAACATCTTCTTCTTCCCAAAATACCAGCCAAGACGAAAATGAATCCAAGGTCTATATTATTTTTACTGGACCAAAAGCAGGCATCTACAACCATAGGCATCAAGTAGCACCATTTATTATAGGTTAAGCCCATATTAAAAGTTTTAAAACTCGTGTAGAAGTAGATAAAGCAATCAAGGCTTTTTCTCAGTCAGCCCAAACTGCTCAATCAATGAAGTATTATGTCAATGAAGGTATTGGGAAAATTAGTCAATATGGACAAAATCAATTCCATACCCACCAAAAGCCTGAAAGAAGAAATCCACAAAATTACTATAGAAACATTTCAAGATAGCTTTCGAGCGATTAGTCAATGGATTGATGAACAGAAATATTTCCAATACTATCCTGTTAACAAAGGCAAATTTGAACCCAAAGCAATCAATTTTTCATAAGCAAACCGTCTTACTACCTATATCTTTTTACAAACAGCCTTTATGGATTCCATTTTCCTAAAAAACTTAACTATCTTCTCTAAATTTACCATTGATTTTGTTGTCTAAGTAAAAACCTATCAAGAACACTTTTCAAAGGAAAGAGAACTCTTTCTGAAAGTATTTAGGAGTTTTCCAATCTTTGAAGACAATTTAGACATAGTTGTTCCTCAGATTGCCTATATTTAACTTGGCATAAGTAATGGGCAATATCTATCTATCGATAAAGCACCAACTTACGATCTTGACTGGGAAGTACTCAACAAATTTAATATCAACTACCTCAGAGGGTTTTATCATCAAAATCAATGCATTACTGAAGAATCTCTTTTAAAGATTAATTATTGAGGAAATAACATTTACTTCCTTTTGCATATAAAGGACCCATTTCCAATGAGTCATTACAAATTATTTAATAATTAGAATAACTATTAAAAAACTTAGAAGTATTATTCAATCCTTTATTCAAAATATGGTAGAAACAATTTTATGCACAATTCAAAGTATAGCGAAGTCATCAATGCATATATTGTCAGCCACTAATAAATCCTACTCTCAACTCTGGCAATGGAATATCATAGAGGACTAAGCATAAAGCATTAACGCAATTTCTGCATCCTTGTAGAGAGAAGCTAGACAATAATAAGTCTGAAATATTTTGTTTGTTTTCCTTATTTGCTTTTTGTTGTAAAGTAAAGATTTTCCCAATAGCACCATTTATACAGTTGAATCTCTTTCTTGAGCTAGAAATCTTTTGTTTGCTTTTCTTTTATGCTTTTTTCTTTAAAACAGAGATCCGTTCCATAGTACCATGTGTGCCAACAGTCGAGTCTCTTTGTTTTTCCTTTATGTCTTTTTCTTAACCACCAACTTTCTATTTTTACTAGGAAGTACTCAATAAATTTAATATCAGCTGCCTCGAAGGTGTTTACCATCAACATCAATGCATTACTAAAGAATATCTTTTAAAGATTAATTATCGATGAAACAACATTTTACTAACTTCCGTACATAAAGGGCTCACTGCAAAAGAGATTCTATTTGTTCTACTTTTTAAGTAGTTGCTAAATTTCAAATATGTTTTTTTTGTTGAGATTTTGGTTGTTTTCATTTTGGACATTTATTTACATAGTCAACATTGAAAATTGATGTGTATGTCAAATTAAATACGCCATAGATCAACCTTCCACTTACTGTGGGTTTTGATACATGCAAGTGTTTCTTTGTAATGAATTGGATATTTCTAGTGGGAGTAAATTTCACATTTATATTCTTGAAGATCAGATGTTTACTTTGGTGAGTGCTTGAATTAGGCGGTTGGGCCAAAAGGAAGCTAGTCCATGTATCAAAACTTACATTAATTTAAACTAATAGATAATCATCAAAAGTACAATTACAAGAAAATTAACCCAAAAACCATTTTTTAAAATTATAAATTATTCCAAAAAAAAATCCTTCATTTCTCTCAACTTAAAAAAGTATAAGAAATCCTAGTTCCATATAATATCTTAATTAAATTAGATATTATAATCAGTAGGGAATGGGTATGTTTGCATTCTGCATGTCATTTTTCTTGTTAGTATGCATGTGTTTTTTTTTTCTTAGGCTTAGTTAATTTAAATGTTCATGGGTCTATTATTACATTTTATTACATGGGTTTGAATGTTTCCATGGTGTGATATTAAAATGAATGAATTTGAGATGAAACATGAGTGTTTGAGCTATAAAGAATAATTTTTCTTTTGAAATTCATGGCTTGAATGTCTTTCCATTGAATGTGAAATTTATTAAAATTTTTGTACGTTTGTTTGGATGCATTTGTGTTAAATTGAACTAAAATTAGTAGACATTGCAAGTGATCCTTCGTGAAAGTGAGTTGTATAGGAAAAAATAACATAGGCTAGAAACAAAACTAGAAGTTAGGGTGGATGAATAGATTTTAAAAGCAACATTCTTATTCTGCTAGCCTCGTTAAATATTGCTGTTAAAGAGAGAGATAATAGCAAGTTGAGAGTTATGATATAGCTGAGAAATCACTAGACGTTTATGTTAAGGCTTTTCCCTTTACAACAAAAGATTAAAATGACACTCTAACCAAGCTTAAAAGATCAAATCTAATTAAGTAAGTTTTATCATTCAAAGTAAGTGTAAAAATCTGCTACTTAAATGAAAACTAAAAACCTATGGATATTCAATGATTTCCACGACACTTTCAAGAATGGTTGCTTAGTAATGGAATACCTTTCATATGGTAAGATAATCAATGTATGATTGTAACTTTCATAAGTAAGAAAATAGGTTAATAATATCTTAATTAAATGCATATTAAATTGAAACACACCCAATATATTAATGGAACAAGCTAAAGATTAGATGGTAATTTTATAGCATCTTATGCCAGTATTGAATTTATACCATTGGTGTGTTTGTGTCATTGTATCCTCTTTATATCGTTATATGACTCTTATGTTTGCTTGTTTGTACTTTAATCTTTGCTTAGGGATTAGCTATATTTAAGTATTGGAAAGTTGATAGGTTTTCATTAGAGTTTTGTTGCTCAAGTTGTTTAGTGTGCTTGTTTAATACGATAATTAGGTGTTTCGGTCTTAGAATAATGTTCTTTTGATATGTTTTTAATGTTTATTGGTTTTGTATTATATTTGTTGATGTTTAACAAGAAATTATTCTCAATTGTCTAGGTACCTAATGTGGTTTCATGTGGAGTTGAATGAGCTAGCAAAGTAAAGATGAAGATGAAGAAGATGGAAGAAAGCTGTAGGTTATGATCGTGACTTAGACATAATCTTGACCTAAGATCTCACAACCAACCAATTGGCAATCTTAATATGGCTCATGTTTCATACAAAACAAAATTTACATGATTTTTTATACCTTGGAGATATTTTTTGATAAAAAACATAGAAGAAAACCTAGCGACTTTCATTTTTTAGTTCACACAACCATCATTAAAGGCTTCAAGCTGTATCTATTCTTTTCTCTTTTCTATCTCCTTTCTTTTAATGTCTAATCTGAATAGTTGTATTTTAAACAATATTATGGATTGGTAAATTTATTTGAAGGTTTATTCTTGAAATATTTTATGCAATTTTTATGTTATTGATTTATTACATTAATTCTTTGTGATATTTATTGAGCTTATAATTGATTTGAATTGAGATATTGTATCAATTTATCCATGTTAGGTTGCACATAAATAGTTAGTGTCTCCATAACCTACAAATATTAGGCTAATAGTAATTGATGATAGACCTTCATTACTTATTAATTATCCCCAGGATTGCTTCAAATGCAATTGAGTATTTAGTAGTAGTTTTATAAATCAAGACGTTGCAATTCAACTTGTTTATATTTAAATTTTGCTTACATGATTCAATCTTGAGAGAGGGTAATCCAAATCATTGGATATCTTGGATTAAGCATAGTTAAACAAGGATGTAATAACCCCTAAGTTTCCATCATTGAGTAACTTCAACGCTATTTCTTTCTTGTACAAATTCATTCATTGATTTTTTCTTAACTTAAATTGATTTTCCATTTATAGTTTGATTTTAAGTTTCTAGACTTTTGGTTTACATTAAACAAAGTGTAACTCAAATTTGTTAGCCCTATATGACACCTAAGAGGGAGAAAATTAGGCTCTTAAAAATTTCTTCTACATTATTAAACCTAATTCTTTTACAAATTTAATTGAAAGAGGAAGGTAAAAAATTCTTAATTAATTGAATTAAAAATTAAATAAAACAATGTAACATAAATATACAAAATAAAAGAAAAAAGGAAGAAAAGACATGACCGACTTATTTTGGTTCAGAGCAATCCACTTGCCCTACATCCAGTCACCTTCTTTTCCAAAACTCAAGAATAACCCTACAACACTCTCCCTTTTATGGCTTAAGAATAACCATCACAAAAAACCTAACCATAACTTCACGAAAATTCATATACAGTAAAGAACACTCAATGTTAATGTATAAACACTTTCTATACTTCTTGAATATATAAACAATGCAAAACACATAGATTTATATTTTTCACCATGCTTCATAGTCGTTACATCAATGTTCTTCTCAATTAATAATATATCTTCATGTTCAGTTGACCGATAGGCATCATTCTGTAGATCGTTCTTCTGAAATTGTTCATTCGGTCGATCAGTTCCACGGTTTGGTCAACAAATCTTCTTTCAATCGGTTGGTGATCCCTTCAACAAATATATTAGATAGACAGGTGTGCATTTGATCGACTGACCTCTTCAATTTCTTCATTTGATTAATCGATCTATCCATTCAGTCGACCGACCTTTTCTAAATCAGCATAACCTAGGCCCAATCTTAGCCCATTAAATCCAAACTTAACCCAATTCAACATAATAAAAACAATACTAATTAAATCTTAATGCATTTTACATTATTATACAAATTTAAAATGATTAATTCATCCAATTTACCAAATCATTAATAATACCAACTTATTCATTTATTAAATCTTTAACTAAAACATTATTTCATGACTTACACAATTCATACAAATTTCACCAAATTACCAACTTAATTACTTATTCATCACATACACTCCAAATACTTTTCAATATACCTATTTAAACAAACACACCAAACTTTATAAACATATTAGTAGAAACACTTTTTCTTCATCAAAAGAAAGGTAGAACCAAACTTTGGTTCCTCCTTTTTCATGATGACAAAAACCATGTGATATTAGAAGCATATAACGAGCTATACATCCAAATTAATCCACGCATACATGCAAATAATATGTAAATAAAATGAACACAAGGTTAACACAAAGTTGCTAATATAACATATACCATTCTCCCCCTTTTTGTAATCATCAAAAAGTATATGCCAAATGACAAAAGGCGTAAAACCTAAATACTAGTCACAAATACATACAATATCTACCATTCTCCCCGTTTTCATAAAAATTTAATACTAATAAGTACGAAGCATATAAACAGGATACACTAATCCTCTTCTAATCATATATTTCAAACCAATGCTCCCCTTTAATAAAACATACCAAGATATCCTTCAAAATACCATAACATACGTATTCAAAAGAGGGAAAAAAAACAACCAAATCTCATTTGAAAGGTCTACCATTAAATAATCAACATAGATGACGAAGGACATTACAAAGTGATTAAATTGAAAAATCACACCCTTGAAAAACTAAATATAATAAAAAGGATACTTGTGTATACCAATTGTTGAAAAACATGATATCAAATGCTATAGGAAAAAAGCTTCATACCAATTTTTGGAAAATAAAAAACTTGAATCCAATTATTCTTGTCATTCGAAACCCATTTTTCAAAATAAGATACCATTTTTTTACAAACATCATGCGTTGTTGAAAAATAACATGTTTATGGCAATGGTAATAAAAACAATGCAAGCCAATTAATAATATCGATCAATTTCATCAAAACAACTATCATAATACCAATTGTTAATAACATCCAAAATAAACAAAGGACAAAATGAATCATTAACAAATGCATATGATTTTCCTCTTAAACTAGCTACTTTCGTAGGATCAATACTAATACCACACATGTTTCACTTCTAAAAGGAATACTCCCAAAAATCAATTTATTATCAAAACATCACGATGCAAACAAGTTTAAGATACCAATTAAAATTGCTTCATATTTGATACCAACTGTTAAAAATATCATAAAAATCTCAACTAATTAATGACCCCCCTTAGATCCATGCAATCTAGATTTTCAATAGATCAAACTTTCAATGCAAAACAAAAAATGCAAGTGAAGGATCATATCACAGAGGCATTGATGCTCGAGTTTTAAAAAACTCGTGGAAGATATACACTCAATTATGCAATGAAGTTACATGCTCCCCCTAAATAGGTCAATAATACTTCAAAATATCATAATCTTTTTAAAAAAATTGAAAGTTCTGTCTAAGCGGTCTTATCACAAAATGCGTGAAGTAAAAATTTAAAGCTTTAATGAATCTTAAAGCCTTTTATTTTCAAAGTATTATGACATCTAAAACACTTTTAATTAAACGAATGTCCTTTCAAAAATATTTTCCGAATGCATAGAGGAAATTTATCAAAGTCTTTTAAAAAAAAAGTTCTAAGCTCCCCCTCAACAAAAGCAACATCTCTTAAAAAATATGCAACTGCAAAAGCGTTAAACTACATGAGAGGAAAAAAAGCTTTTGAAGAACATAATTATCATAAATATTCTCAAAAAGTTTCAAAACATGTTTGTTATAAATTTAAAAACACACTATGTAATTCATAGAGCATTTAAACATCTATGAAACACTGAAAATAATCACGTAAATAATTTATCAAGACATACAAAATTTTAAACATACTGAAATAACATTTAAACGAGCTCGTCAACCAATACAAACTTAATGATGTCCGGTAACTTGTAATATCATTTTCATACATTTCTATTCAAGACTTCTGACAAGTCAAAACTGGAAAACAAATTTAATAAAGAACTTAATAATATATGAAAAAGAAATATAAAACATCTTAATATGTAAACAACAAATAACAGAGGAGATAGGATTTAGAAATGCAGAAGGTTGATAGTTCAGTCGACCAAACAACTTATACTGGTCAACTGAGATACTTGCATAAAACATTCGATCGGTCGAATTAATCCTATCTATCGACCAATAGTGAGCAGTACCAAGACATACAAAATTCTCCAATCAATTAATCAAACACATTATCAAGAATCCAATTACTCAATTTGTCATCTAAAGTTGCAATGAATCAAAATATCGTGTAATACATAAATATATTGATTTAAGGAGCACCTCCCTTTTTATATTTTATCACAATTTTACTACTTATACTTTTTACATCATTAGTTCAACAATATTGGTGATTTACTTTTAGTTCTTTAAGGTACCTACACAACAAATATTTAACGGACTTTTGGTACCTATACCATCTTAGGTCCTTGATAGTTAGTTTTATACCTTTCACGTTCATTTGATGAAACATTCACATTTAAACAATAATAACAGAATTTTTGAACATGTCCAAAACGACCATAATAATGACAAGTTAAGGGTGTATATGTATTCCTGTGAACATACCTTGGTCTAGAATCATTGACACTTCTAGATGTATCATTATAATGAGGTGTTAAATTTTACCTATATGCATGTCTAGATGTGAAAATTTTTCTTTGATGAGAATCTTGTCTATAATATGTACGAGAGGCATTTAAAGGAATATGATGAGTATGATAAACATTTTTAGGAAAATATGACGTAAAAGGCCTACATGCATCATTTTGATGATATGCATTCACAAAGAAATTATGTCTATTTTTCTATATCATGGTCTTAATTTATACAAAAATGCACAATGATTCTTTTTATGATGGGAGCTAGATGATGAAGGCCTAGAAAC
>JAOXYD010104547.1:0-11641 GCA_028565735.1 Pinacopodium congolense
GTGTTATCGCAATAAATCTGTCATTAAACAAAATATAACACAAATTAAATATTTAAACAATAAAATAAGATTAAAATGACATTAAAGAGCATATGAAAATTTAATAAATTTCAATCTTATCAAGAATCAAGTTTAGGACACGTACACCTTAAACTCTTTTCATAAACCTATCCAAACTTGATCTTCACTCTTGATCATCACTTGATCTTCAATATTTATCCATTCTTAATCATCCAATGCTTGAGCTTTTCTACCTTAGCTCCATAAAGTTCTTTCACTCTAAACATTAGCCTAGCTTATAAATGCATTAAAAACTGAAACATTAGTGAGAATAATGTTTTTTCATCATCCAAATACATAATTTGAACTACTTTGGTTTAATAATTATAAAAGTAAAAGAGAAAGGGAAGACAGACAAAATTGATTTATTTTAGTTCAGAAAAGTCCACTTGCTCCTACATCTAGTTCCCAATACCACTGTTGAGATTTTTGTACTATGCAATCAAAAAATTACAATGTTAGTAATACAATCCTTTTTCAAAGGCTTAAGGATAACCTTTCTCTCCCTTTTCTAAGGCTAAACCTCTCAACATACTTCTTTTTCAACGCTCAAGAATAACCCTTATAAAAATTCCTTTCACTTTCCTAACCCCACACTCAAACACTTTCATAAAAATGTTACTCTCTTAACTTTACCAAAGTGTTTAGGGGCTCATACTAGAATAATAATGAATGAACAAACACACAAAAAACACATGACACTTGTATAAGAGCTTCTAACACTTCTTCAATAGATAAACAACATAAAACACACCTATTTATACTCTTTTTAATACCTTATAGCAGTTGCCGAACATTCATATTCATTAACTAATATTGTTGTTACATAATCTGAACATTGCTAAGTTACTGTTGTGTTTTCGTCAAGTTCAGTCAACCGATTCATCTTATTCGGTCGACTTATTTACATCATTCGGTTGATCGATACTGCCTATTACACTTTGTACAATATTTGGTCGACCAATATATATTATTTAATCGATCGAAGGTGGGGAAATTCTGGCCCAACTCAGCCCAAAACAAAAAAAACATAATTCAATTCTCGTCTTAATTAAATTCACCATATTCTAACTCAAATAATTCAATATCAAATATTTCTTAACACATTTAACACAATTTTATTTACTTTATCAAATACACCCACATACTTAATCGATTCATACACGTTAAATCCAATTCATACAATTCAGAACTTAATCCATAAGTCATAACCACTTTACCAAATCATTAATCATACTAGGTTATTCATTTATTCAACCTTTATCCAATAAAATCATCATACATACTCATGTAATCCCCAACATGCAACCATCCATTCATCAAGAGGATTTTCACACACATCAAACACATATAACACCACTTATGATATATCCTATATGCCAATACTAAGTGTGAATGCATATGCATGATTGATCCCCTTTCATTATAAGTTAAGATCAAAAGAAGACTTACACAAATTCCCTTATAACAACTTATCAAATTCTACATTTAAGCTTGATTTATCTTCAATCTTCAAGTCCATTTTCAACACTCTTTTTCCATTAACTTGGTTTTCAACCACTTTGTAAACTTTAAGTAAGGGATTCACATTCATGCATTCCAAACCTTCACCAAAATCTTAATAATTTGTTTTCATGAAACCTATCTTAATAAACACAAAAACTCCCCAAACACATTAGTAAAAACCCTTCTTCATCATCAAAATAAAAGGTGGAACCAACCCTTGGTTCAACATTCATTTTCATGTAAAAAGATTGAGTGACTTCTTAACCAAGCTTTATGTGCTCACATTTTTTTGTTTAAGTTTTTTTAATAAATAAATGATGTGGTGTTGTTTGAAAGATGATGCATTTTACTTTATCACTGTTCCTTTTGCATGTGGAATTGAATATTCTGATTTTGGTTTAATTGGAAGAAGAATAAAGCAATTTAAAGTTGTTTATAACTTGTTATGCTTAATTGGTTACATGACATGTCAAAGGTTCAATATACTTGAAAACTACAGGAAATCTTTTCAATGGTCATGTTTAATAAATTGGACTATTTTCTTGTGCTTATATATTTTAATAAGATGGACGATAGATTGATTTTCTTCAGCACAAGTAAATGATTAAGTGTGGGGAAGTTATTAGGTGCATAGTTTATAGTGTTTTCCATTAAATTTTAATGCAAACTTGCTCCAAATTTGGTGTTAAGTGTTTGATTTACCTTTGGATATGTTTACATTATAGTTTGAAGATTACAAAGTGGCAAATTTGGAGAATTCTATTTAAAATTAAAAAAATCAAAAGCTAAATAACAATTTAGCTAAACTACCATTTAAGGATGAAAAATTATCGTTGAAGTCAATCTGAAGACCTAAATGATGAGGGTACAATGATGTCGTTTAACTCTATTTTAAGTGTTATTTAGGTAGTAATCAAGACATTTCCAGTTGGATCTTGAGCTTCCATTGGCTGAAACTTGTCTAACTTGCTCCAGACATATAAAATAAGCTCTAAAACTCAATTTCACCTTGTAAGAATATAGTTTTAGGCAGTAAAATCATATCTCTAGTCTTAGCTTTTTTCTTCTTCTTTCTTTAGGTTAGGTTCTTTCTTTCTTTTCCAACCTTTTTTTCTGGTACTTTTAGGTTGTGTGTAAGGGTTCTAGGAGTTTGTAAATGTGATTGAAGGTTGTATAACAATTGGAGCTTCATTTGGTTCAATTTAAACTCTTTAATCACTTATTTCATTCTCTTTCCTTACATATATGCAAGAGCATGTTGAATCTAATTATTTTGTGTTATATGTTGTTTTAATATGAATTTGAGGTAACAATAATTTTTTTAATGCTTTGATTGAGTTTTTAATACATGTTAAATGATAATATTTATTTATTTTAAATGCTTAAAACTCATCTTGAATTGACCACTTAAGATAAAGTTGATAAATAGTTAAGGATATGAGAAATCTACCTTAATCATTGGAAAAATCAATAAACAACATGATTTTAATTAATGAATAGTCCAATTTTGATTAATCATGAGGATCCTAGTCTTAAAATATGATATTTTACGATTAGAACTTCTTAAACTTTAAGCCTAATATCTAACATTTATGAATAACCAAACTTCAACTTAGGTTAATTAGAGATAAGACATTACCTTAACCATAACATTGTCTTGATTTAATAAAGAATGTAGATTAGGTATTCCAACCTTTCCATAATTCAATTAAATCATTGAAAGCATAATTTTTAGCTAATTATTCAATTTGGCAATCTTTAAAGCAATTTTGGATACCTTTGCATTGTTTGGAAGACTTAAGGTTTAATTAGTAGTTCTAACTTCTTTTTAATTTGGTAATCTTGAACTCTCTAGATAATTGTAATTCAAGTGACCTAGTATTTTCATTATTTTTCCCATGGATTCAACATCTGAAGTCTTAAAAATACTTCATTATATTACTTATTGACTAGTATACTTGCCGTCATAGTTAGTTTGGAAATACTTTTAAAAAGTGTGGTTAATTGCTTAATTTACTAATTAATTGTGATAATTTAGACTAAATCAACCAACAACATTGATATCATGTGAAATTTTTGTGGAACACCCCATATTTAGCCAATAAAATGTCAAAAAGTTTGTTGCAAAAGTGTGAACCTCCATAACTTATAATGGCCATAGTGTCTCAAAACAAGTAAAAATGTTCTTCTTTAGGAACTTAACCATACCCCTAATTTCATTTGTAGGCAATGCTTCTGCTTCTATCTATTTATTAACATAATCTATAGCCACCAAAATGTATTGATTAAAGTGGGATTTAAGGAAGATCCTATGAAGTCAATACCCAAAAAAATAAAATAAAAAACCTCACAAATTAGGATGTTAGCCAATGGTATGTCATACTTCTTAGAGATATTTCTCACCCTTTGGCACTTATCACAAGATTTAACAAAAGTGTATGTATTCCTGAACAAAGTAGGCTAATAAAAACTATATTCTAAGACTTTGGGAGCCGCCCCATAATGCCCCTAACTTCTCTAAAATGACAATAGTGTAAAAAGAAGAACATTTCCTCCTTAGAAACACAACATCTATCTATAGTATCTACATAAATCTTGTATAGGAAAGAGTAATCCCAAAGATAGTGTTTTACTTCTAACAAGAATTTCTTATTTTAATTATATAAAAAGTCAGGAGGAAGGATATTACCAGCAAGAAAATTGACAAAATCATCAAATCAAGGAGTGGCTATCATCGCCATGAGTTGTTCATTAAGAAAGAACTCCTTGATATCCTTGTTGGTTCCACTCTCTATGGTTTCTTTATCTAGTCTCAATAAGTGATCAATCACAAAATTTTCAACCCTTTTTTTATCTCTCAGCTCAATGTCAAACTCCTACAAAAGTAAAACCTATCTAATAAATCTTGGTTTTATATTTAATGTTGGCTATAAAATAGTTCAAAGTTGTATGGTCAGTATAAACAACTACTTTTGACAAAGATAAATAAGATTGAAATTTATCAAAACAAATACCATTGCCAACATCTCCTTTCCAATGGTGGTATAATGGCGTTAAGTGTTATTTAAAGTTTTACTTACATTATGAACAGGGTGAAAGAACTTACCTTATCATTGTCTAAACACAACCCCATTACAAAATCACTTGCATCATACATTACTTCAAAGGGCAGAGATCAATCAAGAGACACAAGTGTAGGTGTAGTTATAAGTTTTTCCTTTAACACTTTAAAAGATTTCATGCAATTATCATTAAAGTTAAACACTCATGCTATTATCATCAAAGTTAAACAAAATATATTTTTCAAATAGCTCAATTAAAAGTCTAATAATTTTAGAAAAATCTTTGATAAAACATCAATAAAAACCAACATGCCCTAAGAAACTTGTAATAGTTTTAACAAAATTTGGTGTTGGCAGTTTTTAAAGGACATCAACTTTTGGTAGATCTACCTTTATGTCCTTGTTAGAAAATTTTTAACTTAAAACAATGCACTCATGTACCATAAAATGACATTTTACTCAAATGAGCACTAAATAAGTCTCTTCACACCTTTTAAGAACCTTATCTAAGTTTTCTAAACATACATTAAAAGAAGTATCATAAACAGATAATTTATCCATAAAAATCTCAATACAAGTCTCATTATATAAAAAGATAGCTATCATTCATCACTAAAATCTAGTTGTCATATTATACAAACCAAAAAACATGAATTTATATGCAAAAGTATCATAAGGACATGTAAAAGTGATTTTTTTTATTTTCTAAAGCTACCATAATTTATAAATAACTAAAAAATCCATCCAAGGCCCAGTGAAAGCTATGTTCACCTAACATCTTAATCATCTGATTAATAAAAAGTAAAGGAAAGTGATATTTATGAGTGGCATTATTTAATTTTCTATATTCTATGCACATCCTCCACCCAGTAACTTTTTTAGTGGCTATCACTCCATTACTTTCATTTGTAATATAGTGGTGACTCATTTCTTAAGCATCTCTTAGACAAGACTCATTCAACTAGAATGGGAGACGTGATAAGTAATACTTGTGTCAAAAACCTTGACTACCTCATCCTTGGCTATATTCTTCATGTGTAGGTTAAGCCATCTCAAGAAGTGCACCATTTCTTTGCTTCTATCCTCTATAAAAATTTAATGTATGTAAAAGGAGGGGCTAATTCTCTTTATATCTACAATTGTCCATCCTAAGGCCTACTTATATTCTCTTAATACCCTTAAAAGCCTCTCCTCTATAGTATTTTTCAAAAAAGAAGAAAAAAATAATTAGTAAGTATTCAAGTGATTGTAAAAATACATACTTTAAATGATTGGGCAAGGGTTTTAGTTCAAGAGTTCGAGTCTCTTTAATTGAAGAATTAAGTAGTGGCTTGGCTTGGCTAGTCTTTAAAGAGGCTCATAAGCCCAATATTGTGTTCATAATTCTTGCTTTACATCAGCTTCATATTCTATAAGATCCTTTTGACATTCCTCGCCTAGATCTTCAAGCTCTCCTTACTCTTCTTTCTTTAACAATCCTTACAAACATCAAAAGAATGATCAACATCATGAAAGTATATATCAATGAAATTGTAAGAATCAAGAGTAGACAATTGTTTCATGACATTAAAAACATTAAAAAAACTATTTCTTCATCTTGAATTCTTAAGATGAATTTTTTGTATTGCACGTTGATCATGGTCCTCGTTGTAGCTATAAATAATTTCTTAAGTATGATGGGAATGTCTCGATCATCCCTTATATATAGAACTAAGAAACCTACCGAAAAGTTGAACTTGCCTACTTTAATAAGCACGTCCTTAATGACCCCTTTAGGATATGTGATAGATTGATCCACCAACTATAAAGAAATTGTGGTTGATTTAGACTCTACCATTCTAAGTTTCTTGAAAACAAAATGATACATAACATTAATACTCATACCCAATCTATCCAGGCACTATCTATATGTAAGTGACTAATAGCGCTAGAAATAGTAAAACTCTCTATATCTTTTAGCTTAGGTTACAACATTTTCAATAGAATGACTGAACATTCTTCATTTAACCTAACAATTTCATACTCTTCAAGCCTTCTCTTAAACAACATTTTCTTCAAGAATTTAGTATAAGAATGTATCTGTGCTAAAGGTTCAGAAAAGGAAATATTAATATGAAATTTCTTGAAAACCTTTAGGAACCTAGCTATTGAATTAATCGCCTTTTAATCCTTAAGCATAAGTTATCCCACATCTTATTGAATTAATAATCAGGTTAGCAAATCACTTAAGACAATCCTCCTTTGTACCAAATCCTTCTTCTCCTGCTTGCTTATCCCTTAATTCCCCCCTTCTTCCCTCTCCTAAGTCTTCTCATTCTCCTTCTTACTCTCTTCAACTCCCTTCAACTCTTTACCACTTTTCAATGAAATTGCCTTAGCATGGTCTCTCGAGTTAACTTTAGTATTGGGTTAGCTTTAGTAGTGCTAAGAAATTAATGTGGAATCCTCTTCTTCATCTAGCTTGCAAGCTGGCTAATCTGATTCTCCAAATTTCTAATTGACGTTTCTTGATTTTACATCCTTACCTTAATAGTAGAGATATACTTGGTGAGTAGTTTTTTTAAGCCTTAAATTTAAGACATAGTGCTCTCTAAATAATGGAAGACTATGGCTATGCCATCTTATTATTATTTCAAGAGAAATTTAGAGGATTCCTTTTCCTCGAATTATAGATGATGGAGTAAGGACCTCCTTAACTACTATAATTGACCATATAATACATCTCTTCTGTCTTTTATGCAAATGGAATCCTTACTTGACACTTTGAAAATGGGTGTGAATCTCTACCTTAATTATCACATATGGCATGACTCCTCATAATATAACTTACATCTTCTTTCATACTATGCATAAAACTATCCAACTTCTTTGCCAATAAATCTATTTGAGCTGAAAGTGCCACTGAATTGTCCACCATATATTCTCTAGTAGACCTTTAATGATGCATCTCGATATGATTATAAAAACTATTGGTGGCCATCTCCTTTATCAATTTATAGGCCTAGTTTAGTTTTTTTCTCACTCGAGTTCTCCCTGTAACCACATCTATAATGCTCTTTGTCGATGGTGTAACTCCAGTATAGAATATGTTAACATGTTGCCATGTGGAGAACCAATGGCTTGAACACCTCGTCAACATATCTCGAAATCTCTCCTAAGTCTTATATGGATTTTAATTCTTGAACTATGTAAAGGAAATGATCTCTATCTTCATATTCACAATCTTTACATGTAAAAATAACTTAGCAAAAAAACAACCCATCCTATGTAGTTATAAACTCGGGTTATAGTGTGGCTAATCATGCTTTTACCTTATCCTTCAAAGAAAATAAAAATAATCTCAACTTGAATACACCCTCTGATATACCATTATGCTTGAATAAGTTGCATATGTTTAAGAATGTCTCCAAATGGTTGTTAGGATCCTCCAATGGTAATCTCTAAAATTGAGATATCTTGACCATAGAGATGATGCCATAAGGTATCTTAAAATTAACTGCAATGATCCTCGGTCTCATAATACTAGCAATGAGTCTACTATTGTTCTCTATAGTGAGATCCATTATTGTCTACTCCCTTCTCTCTTCTTGATGGTGTATGACATCTTCTTCACCATGATCCATGTTTCTATAATGTGATTTAACTTTTAATTGCTCTTCTCAGATAACTTCTTCTCTCTCTTACTATTTTAGGCCAATCTAGCCTCCTTACGCAATCTGGGAGTAGTTTTCTCAATCTCAAAATCAAGCAATAAATTATCAAATTTTTGGCTATGAGTTTCCATAAACAAATTTAAAAAATCGACAAAAAAAACAAAAAAAACTGAAAATAAAGTATACAAAAACGAAATAATCAAGTAAATAAGTAAATAAGACGAAATAAGAAATAAATCTGAACTAATCAGCACCATTCTATTCCTAATATCTTACAATTAGGTCCTTGACAATGGCATTAAAAATTTGCTGTGATCTATATCCAATCACTTTAGAGCTCACTTTTAATCTAAGATAAATAAGAGGAAAGCATACCCTGTCAACAAGTAATATAAACAGTAAGTAATTGAGTATCGTATTCCACAAGGACTAATATGTAAATACTAACTCACATGATGTTTAATATTTTAGATAATCCAATTTTTGAATAAAAATAATTTAAAACTAAACAATTAACAAAATATTTAAACAGGTACAATCTATCATTGATTAACGATTAGGACTTTCCAATAGTATAAACTAACCAAGGCTTTGGATTTTAATAGGTTAATCACTTCTATTAATGTGTGGTGGAATGATTTAGGACCTATTTTAATCAATCAAAATATTACTAATAATCATAGAAACATCTTTTCTCTTTTAAATTCAAATTATCTATTTGATCTATAAATAACTTGGAATAAAAGACATGAATTGTAAGAAGCCTAAATTTAAATTTGTTAAATTTAGGAATCATCACACAAGTTTCTTAAGTTTGATCCATTTTTAGATTCAAGTATGTTACCTAATTGATTTTCCAATAATTAAAAACCAATGGTCATGGATTTTCAATTACTTAATACTCTAACTTAGGTGACCAAACTAAGTTAGATGAAATACGCATTTAATCAAGGGAAAAAATCATCTACCCATTATGTTCATAACCTTTTTAATCTCCTAACATCAGTTATAATAATTTGCACACACATATTCATCAATGAAAACCAAGATAAAGACATAAAATGCATATTTATTGAATGAAATAAAAATATGGAGTCAATATAAATGAAAAATGAAAAATACAAAAAATCAGCAAAGAGATGGTCACTTCCTGATGTTTGCTGGATATTTTTGATACTTGAATGCTCCCACAATTCCAATTAATAAAGTAATGAAATATGGAGAAAAAATAAAGAAGAAACCCTAATAAAGATGAATTTTTTATCTAATCTCCTTACAAAGCCACAAAAATAAGTGTTTATATGGCCTCAGTGGTGCCTGCTAGGATTTTTTTCCTTCTAGGATTAAAAATGGGGTCATGATCATCATCTCGTTATGTAAAAATTATAGATTTTTTTTATTTAGTGACTTTAACGAAAGTAGAACTACTGATCAAAGCCACGTTTAAGAATCCCTGCTAACGGATCTAAAATTGAGACTTTAACGGTGGTTTCATAAAGGAGAACAACGTCATTTAACAATATGCTAGATAGTCAATGATCTCCCCAGCTTGCATCCTTTTGCTCCTATTTGCTCTATTTTCATTCCATATGCTCTAAAATCCTCATAGACCTTCAACCTCACAAAAGAATCTCATAAGTGACATGAATTTCTGGCTTTAATGGATAAAAATACTACATATTAAGTCTTAAAAGCCATGTAAATTAGCCATTAATAATGAACATACCTTATTAATGTACTTTTCTGTCCAAGCCTTGCAATGTGAGTTCTACTTTTGACATACTTATAATATAGAAAATAAAATATTCCAATCAATGTCACATACAAGTTATTGAGTTCAATTAACAACCTAAAGTTCACTAGGTTTACTAGGACGGTCCAATTAGGCAATTCGATCCTTAATCCTATTCTCACCTAAATATTTCATAATTTTTAATTCACAATACATTAGGAATTTCTCTATGATTCTTGAGAAAAAAAATAATTAGAATGATTTATAAACTTTTTAAAATTTTTCTTAAAAAAGTCACCTAAAGATCAATGAAACAAAATCTTTGGCAGCTAAAATATTCCTTCTTCATAAAGTTTTTTTAATTTTAAAACTCAATGATTTTATAACAATTGAAGTCTCTTGATAAGTAAAATAACTTTTATAAAAGTAAGAAACTTACATTCTTAACAGATTTAAATGAATTGAAGAAAAATCATTTCAAAACCCTAATATATATTTTTATTATTAGACAGAGATCTTGGCAATGGCTAGCAACAAGACCATAGGTTTCTTGTTCTTAAAGTCGAGCAAAGTTCAATGATGGTAGTGGTCGTCAGCAACAATCATCAAAGATGATGGATCAAAGATTGTTAACTTTTTGTCATTTTTCTTTCTTAATTTTTTATATATTTTTGGTGGTTTTGTAGAACAAATTTGATATTGTTATGATGAGCTTGAAGAGAAGAGTTAATTGATATATATATATATATATTTGGTCGATTAGAGTTATCGACAATAAATAATAGAGGAAGAAGATAAAGACATAAATAGTAACTTTTAGGGGTTAAAATAAAAATTATGAAGGACAAAAATAAGATACACACACACACACACACACATATATAACGGAGGAGGGGAAAGTATTACAAAAACACTATAAGTTAGTTAACAATTTCATTCTAAAGGTAGGCTGTTACATGCCCTATCTAATATTTTCAAGAGTTCCCATTTTTAAGAGCACACTCGTGTGCAATTTTGGTCAAGCATTAGTTTGTCATATAGGCACACTAAATAAGAATATTTTATTGAAAATTTTCACATATCTGTATTTTAAGAGAACAGGCGGTTTCTATATGAATATAAACATGATTCATATTTTCACTTAAAACTTTAAAACATGAGATTATCTACTCATCTAATGTATAAACTCTCCTTAATTACTGTTATTCTTAGTTAATGAAAATATATTTTCTTCTTAATTATTTTTATTCCTAATTGAAGAAACTGCATGTAATATACTTTCCTCACTCTAAAAAAATACACTTTAATATTATAATGTAGGCCTGACCACAGTTAGGTTTCTAATCGACCAACCGTCGGTTTAATAATCGGCGGTTACGGTTCAAAAATCGTAACCGTAATCAACGGTTCTAAACCGTAACTGAAACCGTTATTAACAATTTCGATTACAGTAAATTAATTTAAAAATCGTAAACCGGCGGCTCAACCAGTAGTTTATGCGCAGTTATAAACAGAATAAACTGTCAATTAATTAATTAAAAATATATTTTAAAAATTAAATTTTATATTAAAAATTATTTTAAAAATATATATGTAACTTTATATCATTGTATAAAATTTTATTTAAT
>JAOXYD010104558.1:0-11641 GCA_028565735.1 Pinacopodium congolense
CCTCTTTTGATATTTTTGGCTCCAATCTTGATCTTTTAAGCTCCAAACTGCAATTCAAATATTATGGGGCATAAATTGAACATTTAAACACAATATAGGGGTCATAATACGTTAAATTAACTATAAAGATCATATGAATTTGACCCCTATCACTACACCTTACCAACCTCAGACTAACGGTAAAGTTGAAATATCTAATTGAGAAATTAAGAGAATTTTGGAAAAGAATGTTAGCTCTTCAAGAAAAGATTAGCCAATGAAGTTGGATGATGCATTGTGGGCATATTGAACTACATATAAGACACCAATTTGAATGTCTCCTTACAAGTTGGCATATGGTAAGGCTTTTCATTTTCCAATTAAGATAGAACATCGTGCCTATTAGGCTATTAATTTTCTAAATTTTGTTAAGGAAGGCTGGAGAGAAAAGGATTTTGCAATTGAATGAGTTGGATGAGTTTCGTCTTGAAACTTATGATAACTCTAAGTTGTATAAGGAAAGAGTCAAGAAATGGCATGATAAGCATATCATTCAAAGAGACTTCAAGGTTGGTAATAAGATCTTGCTGTATAATTCAAGATTGAAGTTATTTCCAGGAAAGTTAAGGTCAAGATGGACAAGCCCTTACGATGTGACAAAGATTTATCATTTTGACACAATTGAAGTTAGCAACGGACACTCATCTTTTAAGGTTAATGGACAAAGAGTGAATTTGTATGTGCCTAAGTCGATTAAGGAATCTTCTGAGACTCTTTCACTATTTAATCCTAATTGAACTAGGAATTTTTCAAGTTAGGTAGGTAATTATGTGTGGTTTTATTTTATTTTGGGTGTTAACATCCTTTAAGTAAAGTGTTGAAGCCTTTGAAGTGTGTTCGAATTAAGTTTACTATGTTTTCTTTAGGATATCCTTAGTTAGGTGTGTTTGATTTGAATTTAGGTGTGTTTTAGCCTTGAATTTGAATAAAATTGATGGGTATTTAAATTCATGTTGTTAGGACTTGAATTTAGGAGGTTTTGGTTAGAAATTTGGAAGGAAAATGATTAAATTAGGCTTTAGGCAGACCATCAATGGCCCTTTGCTAGGGTCACGTTGATGGGTGAGAGGGTGCCAGTATTTACAAGGAATTTGGACCATTAACAGTACCTTGTTCATCTATCAACCGTTGAAGGAAGAATAAGGTGCCATTAATAGACACAAAAATTATAAAAACCCAGTAGTTTAGCGTTTTCTTCTCCACCCTTATTTTCTCCTTAAACCTTCAAATCTCCATATCTTCTTCATTTCTCAGCCAAATTAAGCGTTCTTAGTGTCTATTTATCGCATTTTCAATCCTCTACAACATTTTGTCTTCAAATTATTTTGAAATCAATAGATTTTTTAGAATCTGCTCTAAAATATCTATATCTTTTTCTCTATTAAAGGTATTCTTTTTCAATTTTCTCTTGATATAGGCTTCCATTTAATAAGCTTTCCATTGATACCAATTTTATAGCCTATTATTGCGATCGAATTTTTGGAATAATTCTTTTAAAACCTATTTTATTCACCAAGTGGAATTGAGTAAATCATTTTTAGTTATATTGTTATCTTAAGAACTTGAGAGGTTATTTTTTAGCCTAGGAAAAAGAAGTGAGTGAAAGGTTCTCCTTTAGCCTATGAAAAGGATAGTATTATATTCTAGTTAAAAGAGTAGCAAGAACAAAATTTCAACATTGGTATTGGGGACTGGAGGTAGAGCCAAGTGGATAGCTTTGAATTAGAATAAATCCATTTTATTTCTTCCCTCTCAACTTTTTTTTTTTTTGCACTTATATTATTTATTGGATTAAGTGAATTTGCATAATTTCTTAAGCTTCCGCATATATCTTTTTGTGTTTAATTTGTGTAAAAAAATTTAAAGTCTAATTCACCTCCTTTTTAGTACCATAACAAACCTAGCAAAAAGATCAAACAAGTCTTCATTTTTAATTTTGCTAGCTACTATATCCTCAAATTATATTCTTATGTTATGAATGTCATTTGATTACCCTTGGGAAAGAAATTGACTTATTATAATTTTTTATTGAATTTCTTTTCTAAATGATTGTTTAGTTCCTTCAAAGTTCATAAGGTGAGGACAGTTTGTTATTAAAGAGACAGTAGCACAAAACACTATGATGAGTACACAATGGTAGTATTAGAACTAGTAGCCCCATCATTAATGATGCCTTAACTCTTCAAGTCCTTGACTGCTTTGTTTTTCATTCATATTCCAAGATATATTATATCTCCCTTCTTCAGGACTCTTGAGTTTTCTGTAACCTTATAATCATTGACCAAGTTTTTTTGGTTTTCCTTAAAGTGATGAACTTGCTCTCCTTTTCCGATAACTATATCATCTTTCATAATCTTTCCTTCTATATTTTCACATATTTAACATTGTTGGTCTTATGCTCCAATGCAATGCCTCTATTTACTCTACCAGCTAAATTAACTTGACTTTAGATTCAACGGAAAAGCTAATAACTCCTTCCTTCGAGCCTTCTTCTTCCCTATTCATTATGACATAGTCTTTTTCTTCATAACTAACTTCATCAATAATGTCTTCCTCATCTTCAACTGATTGATTTGGTGAATTGTCCTATGAACTTGACCTTTCCACATAATAATTTTATTTTTTGTACATATAGGATCAAGTTGGAGTTTTTTTAGCTTATGTTAGGGCGTTGAGATCCGAGCAACATAGCCATAGATAGTATCACACTTTCTCGTGCACTATCTCAAATGTCAAGCTTTGACTATGGATTATCCGTCATCTCCAACATGCTTAAATGCATCGAGCCTCTTAATAATGCTATGTTTGTATACAAAGACTAATCAAAAGGGTGGCTTGAAAAATTGACTAGCTTATGAATGGGGGAGGATTTTAGTGGAATGGCTTTACAAAGAAAAGCAGAAAAGCATACTTTATTATTTTGGCCACAGACTTAAACTTCAATACACAACTATTTATAGAGTTAGGTAAATCAATCCTAATCAAAATAATTCACTAATCATCTGGCTAAATTCATGCTACCAACTAAGCTAACAACTTGAATTTAGAATCAAGATTACAACTAAAAGATAAGACCAAATCAAACTTGAATTATTAACATTCCCCCATTTAATTCAAGTTAGAGGAATAACTCCAATCATATGGCGAAATTTCTCTAGTTTAATATTGGTTAGAGGCTTGGTCATCAGATCTGCTGATTGTTCTTCAATATAACAATGAAGTAATTTGACCTCTCCTATAGTGACTAGTTCTCTAATAAAGTGAAAAAGAGTTTCAATATGCTTAGGTCTGCCTTGATGAATTGGATTTTTTGAGAGATTAATTGTGGACTTATTATTGCAATAAATTTTTTTTGGCTCCTTCTACTCAAACTTTAAGTTTTATGAAATTCTTCTTATCCAAATTGCTTAACAAGCTGTGGAAGTGGTAGCAATGTATTCAGCTTCAGTGTCAATAAAGCAATCACATGTTGCTTCTTTTATCCCTATAAGATAGTTCCTCCGTCAAAGAAGAAAATATAACTTGTTGTGCTTTTTTCTGTCATATGTTGAATCTACTCAATCATTATTAGTGTAGGCAATAAGGTTAGTCCTTTCTCCTTTTGTAGACTTGATTCCATAATCTATAGTTCCTTGAATATATTGGAGAATTTTTTTAGCAACTCCAAGATGTTATTTACTTAGATTATGCATGTGAAGAGAAATAATATTTACTGCAAACATTATATTTGGACGAGAATGAGTGATGTACATTAGACTTCTCACCAAACTTCTAAAATAATTCTCATCCGCTTTTCCATTTTTATCTTCCAATAGCAACACAAAGAGAAGTGTTGACAGTTTTGTAATTTAACATACCAAACTTTTTTAGTAGATTTGTAGCATACTTCTTTTGACAAAGAAAGATTCCACTTACGTCTTTAATGATTTCCAAACCCAGGAAATAATGTATTAATCCCAAATTAATCATATCAAATATGCTCATCATAGATTTCTTAAAAGCTTCCAACAAAACATAAGAATTACCAGTATAAATTTTATCATCCATACATAAGCACACCACCAAAAGATCATTTCCACAACTTGTAACATACAGAGTAAGTTCATTAACACTTCTTAAAAAATCATTTTAAATAAAATGGGAATCAATCTTATTGTACCAGGCCCATGGTGCTTGTTTAAGCCCATAAAGAGCTTTATACAACTTATAAACTTTATGCTCCAACCCCTTGAATTCAAAACCTTTTGGTTGCTCAACATAAACATCCTTAACTAAATCACCATTAAGAAAGGCAGATTTAACATCTAACTGGAAAATGGGCCAATTTTTTTTAGTAGTAATAGCTAAAAGCAATCTTACAGTATCCAAAAGTGCCATATGAGCAACAATTTCAGAAAAAATTAATACCATAAACTTGTACATAACATTTTGCAACTAATCATTCTTTGTTTTTCTTTAAGGAACCGTTTAGGTTTATTTTCGACTTGAAAATCCATTTGAGTCTAACTACATTTTTTCCATCAATAAGTCAACCAATGTCTAAGTCTTGTTTTTCTCAATAGCTGTTAATTCCTCTTCCATCGCTTTTGCCATTGCTTTTTTGTTAATGCATCCTCAAAAAAAGTAGGTTCCATATCAAGACAAGCAAGATTAGAGGAAGCATAAATATCAGATAAAATTATTACAATTCTTGGAGGTGAATCTGATGTAGAATTTATAATATGATGATCTGGTTCATTAAATTGACTACGATCAAAATTTATATTTTCCTTAGTTGTATGAACTGCACCTTGATCTAACCAAACCTAAGCATCTTCTTCATTGAATATGAAATCACGACTAACAATTAACTTTTTAGCAATGGCATCAACGAGTCGATAGCCTTTTGTCTCCTTACTATAGCCGATGAAGATGCACTTCACACTTTTTTCATCCATCTTCTTTTTTAATTCTGATGGAATGTGAGCATAAAAAATAGAACAAAAAATTCTTAAATGCCTTATATTTGGTTTCTTGTCAATCCATGCTTCATATGGAGTTTTTCCTTTCAATGCTCTCATTAGTGATCTATTGAGAACATATACTGCTATAGACACTGCTTCGGCCCATAATTTTAATAAGACATATTTTTCATTCAACATACTTTTGGCTACTTCTACTGTCATTTTATTCTTTCGTTCCACTACACCATTCTATTGCAATGTATAACTACTTATCAACTGCCTTTGAATTCTATTTTAGTTGCAAAACAACTCAAACTCATTTGATGTAAACTCACCACCATGATCAGTTCGGAGTTTTATAATAGAGTTTTCTTATTCCTTTTCCACTTCAACTTTGAATTTCTTAAAAACTTCAAGAGCTTCTACTTTTTCTTTCAAAAAATAAACCCATGTCATTCTTGAAAAATTATTAACAAAGATTAAAAATTACTTACTTCCATTTAGTGATGGTATTTGCATTGGACCACAAATATTGCACAAGCATTAACGGTTTAGTTGGTCTCCAAGATTTATCTATTGGAAACTTATTACAATGATGTTTTCCAAAAATGCATGGCTCACATCTATTAGAACTTACTATCTTTACTGTTAGAAGACCAATTACCATCTCTTGACTAAGCAATTCATGTAACCTCCTAAAATTATGGTGAGCAAACCTTTTATGCCAAAGAATTGTGTCGCCACTTATAGTAATAAAAACATTAAGCTCAACTTGAGAAAATATGATAGAAAACATTCTATTTTCAATCATCCTTATTGAGTGCATCAATTCCTTACTACTTTTACCATAGATCAAACATTCTTCATTGTCAAAGATAGCATAATATCCTTTGTTTTATAACTGGCCCAAACTCAAAACATTATTAGCCAAATTAGGAATGTGCATAACATTATGAATGTATTTCCTACCATTTTTGTATCCCACTGCAATAATGCCTACACTACACATTTGTACCTAATTATTATTTCCCAACGTTACTCTTGTATTTTTTAACTCGTCAAGTTCTATGAAGTAATTTTTTTCCCTGTCATATGACAACTGCAACTACTATTTAAATACCAAACTTCAAAAGATTCAATATTATTGACAATTAAATAAACAACAAATAAATTTTCAGAAGCATCATCCAAAAAAATGGTAAGATCAGAACATGGGAATAGATCTGAGACCAATTTGGATTACCTATTTCAATGGTTTTGTTTTCTTAAATTGCATACCTATATAAGGGTTCAAGTTTTGATCAATATTTATGGAATTGATCATCCCTCTCGAAAACAAAGATTTGAAGTGGTCTATAATTTACTAAGTACTCAATATAACTCACATATTCATGTATAAACTAGTGTAGATGAAGTAACACGAATATCTCCGATAGTACAAGAAGAGCACGAAGGATGGCAACTTTCATTACCATTATTTTCACCTGACCATTAGAGCTTCCACGTCCTCTTCCATGTTGTCCATGACCACCTTTATACCTTCTATATGATCCTCCCCTTCTAGAATTTTCAGATTTCTCATCATCAAATTTTGTTTGTAATGTTTGGTCTATAGATGCCATATTTGACTTTTTCATTAATGCTTCATGTGATTCTAAAGAACCCATCAACTCAATTAAAGAATAATTAATCAAAACCTTTGATTCCTCGATGACAACCACAACATGATCAATTTTAGGTGTAAACTCCTTAATACCTTTTCAACAATTTTTTGTTCTGTTAAAAATTCACCGAGATATCATATTTCATTTACAAGAGCAGAGATTTTTATCAAATAATTTTGTATTGAATTAGTAGGCTTCATGGACAAAATTTCAAACCCACATCGAAGGGTCTACAGTTTTACTATAACAACTTTGCTTAATCCTTGATAATGCTCTTATAGCAAGTCCCACACTTCTTTTGAAGTAGTAGCTCCATCACCCTTGGGAATATAGTATCATCCATACTTTACTGGATAAAAAACAATGCTTTAGCATCTTTCTTTTACTTTTCCTTCAACTCATTATTCTAGGCTATTGTCAATCTTAGGGCTTGATCTAAATCTCCAAATTCTTAAATCCCATTTTCTACCAAATCTCATAACCATTGGGACCTAAACAGAGTTTTCATCTTTACAGACCAAAACTGGTAATTAGTTCCATTAAACATATAAACATTTTGAGCAACAGAATTATTATTGGCTACCATTAGAAATCAAATAAATACGATGAATCCTTTTGATTTTTCTTTAGATCTTCTGACTTGTTGACTTAGATCAAGTGAAATAACAAACCAAATGTGATTTGGTAGGTCAAAGATATGGATCTATGAGATTTAGTGATGAGATCTATAGCAGGAAAAAAATAAGTCGGCAAAATTTGATTTCATGCAGGAGACGACGTCTTCATCAATAGCAAAAAAACTTCAATGAAATAGTTTTTCGGTCAAGTGTATTACACCACTAGTGACGTAAAAAGGAGGGTATGATCTTGTAAGAAACTGGAAGCTTTAGTAGAACTGTTGGGTTTTAATTTTCAAGGCTATATTATTGTATGAGTGTGGGACTTAAAAGAAAAGCAATTGACATGGGAGGGAAGGACAAAAGAAAGGCTTTGATACCAAGTGTATATAAAGACTAGTAAAAAAAGGTGGGTTGAAAAATTAACTAGCTTATGAATGGAGGAGTATTTCGATGGAATGGCTATATAAAGAAAAGTAGAAAAGCAAACTTTACTATTTTGGCCACAGACTTAAACTTCAACACACTACTATTTATAGAGCTAGGTAAATAAATCCTAATAAAAATAAATCACTAATATTATGGCTAAAATTATGCTACTAACTAAGCTAACAACTTGAATTTAAAAACAAGATTACAACTAAAAGATAAGGCCAAATCAAACTTGAATTATCAATAATTTTCTCTACGAGCATCTCTAACTCCACCAAGGAATCCATGAAGCAAACGATCCCTACTACACTTGGTTTGCCTCTGTGCAATTAATTCTCCATCACAATTAGGGCCTATGTGCAGTGATTGCTAGGTGTCACAATTTTACTAGCTCAAAAAAATTGTCAGTTTCACAGTACCATTATTTTAAAGATTATAAACCCATAAAAATCTTGACTAATGATATTATAACTTGTGTGACTACTACTTGTTACTTAATGTCACGTTTAATAGTAATAAAAGTCTAGATTCTTTTTGAACATTTCTAAAATAATAGATTTTTTTTGAAGGTTTTTAAAATATTAATATCTAGCCTAAATGTTATAAAATGATAGAGTTTGATCTGAATAGTACTAAAAACCTTAAAATTAAAATAATACTTTTTACTTTAAATTATTTGTGAACTTCACTTAATGTTACTATAATAGAAACTGATATCAAATAATTATTGGATCAAAGACTCTCTATGTCCTTGTAATTTTGAGATCAAGTTACTAGTAACGTGTACCAATGGCTTTTAAGTTAGACTAAGGTCATGAAAGGATCAAAGTACACAACAGCCACATAGCAGTTAGGATTTGAAGGACTTGCTTGTTTAAATATGTGGAACCAGTAATATTCTTCAATATAAATGTAATCATTCTTAAATTCAACTCAATGATTAGTGGTAGATGAATGAAATATTCGATGAAGGGGTATAGATAAAGATAGAGAAATCAATCTGAATAAAGCTAACCTAACGATGGGAAAAACTAGAACTTCGTTTATCATGGGGAGCTCATAAGTTGGTAATGGGTAGTTTATTGTGGGTGATTCATTCCTTAGGCTTGGCATCTTGAGTAAGAAAAATAAAAAAGGGTAATTGATTATTGATAGTAGCTATTGCAAGTACCAAGTCGATGTTGGCTTTTAAGAATCTTTATATTACAGATCATAATCTGTAATGATCCTAATGAGAATATCAAGTCGATGTTGACTGTTGAGAATCTTCTATAATACAAAACATGATTTGAAAAGATCCACTCTTGATTTACTTTTCAAATTAGTTATGGATTTACTTTCATTTATTTCATTTCTTCACCCTAGCATATGATACTGTATATAAATAGCAATGCAATTTATAAGTCCTAAATTAATTTTTATAAGAATGCAATTCCTAACCACAATTTAACCAAAGTTTTAATGATATGAACATGCCAAATATTCATAAGATGAATATGAAACAAATGCAAAATTAATTGTAATAAAGAATTAGAAAAGAGAGTTATCATAATCAATTTTTATAATGTTTCAGTAATAATCTTTATTACCTATTTCTACTCTCCAAATCCCACTTGAAAATTTTATTATCAATTAAAGTTGTACAATTCTTCTTTAAGTGAAGAGAAATCTTTGCAAACCCCAATCTTGCTTTTCATGAAGGTGAAGAGGAATTTTATATAAATCTTATTCAAAGATGAAGAGAACCTCTATAATAATCCGTCTTAATAATTTCAAAGCCCCTTTACACAAAGATATATATATATATTGATTAAAACAAAATAAAGTTAAATACAACAATATAAAGATGTTGGCCCTATATGGCACTTAAGAGGTGGTGAATTAAGTTCTTAAAAATTCTTTTCAATATTATTAAACCTATGTGTTTTTACCAATTTTAATTGAATGTAAAAACTAAAAAATAATTATACAAATTAAATATCAATAATAAATTAAACAATTAAATTAAATCCATAAAATTTAAAGAGACAAGGAAGAAGAGACACAACCAATTTATTCTGGTTTGGAGCAGTCCACTTGTCTTACATCCAGTCCTCAATACCACTGTTAAGATTTTTTTTCTTATTGTAATCAATAAGAATATATAGTACACAATACAATCATTTTTGCAGGCTCAAGAATAACTGTTTACTCCTTTTTCTAAGGTTAAGGAATAACCTCACAACCCTCCCTTTTAAGGCTAAGGAATAACCTACCACTCATTTTTCTAAGGCTCAAGAATAACCCCACAACACTCTTCTTTTTATGACTTAAGAATAATCCTCACAAAATACTCAACTACAACTTTACCAAAAACTCATATATACTCAATAACACTCAATAATAATGTATAAACACTTTCAATATTTCTTACATACATTAAAAAAAACACAAAACACAACTATTTATACTCTTCCAAGGCCAAATAGTTATTGTTCCAATTTTCTTCTCATTTAATAATATATCTGTTGCAAATCTATCCGTTGCAAAGTTACCGTTGTGTATTCTTCATGTTTGGTGACCGATAAGCATCATTCGGTTGACCGATTCCAAGGTTCAGCTGACCGATCTTCTTTCAGTCGGCCAGTGCTCTTTTCAACAAGTGTATTCGGTTAACCAATATACCTTTGCTCAACCGACCTCTTCCATTTCTTCATTCGGTCGACTAATCTATTCATTCGATCGATCGACCTCTTCCAAGTCAGCACAACTTCAGCACAATCAATCCAAATTTAACCCAATTCAACATAAACAAAACAATAATAATCAAATCTTAACAAATTTTACATAATTATACAAACTTAACACAATCAATTTATCCAATTTACCAAATAATTAATAATATCAATTTATTCATTTATTCAATCTTTAACTAAAACATTATTTTATAACTTATATAAGTCATACAAATTTCACTGAATTACCAACTTAATTACTTATTCATCGCATATATTCCAAAACATATTAGTAAAAATACTTTGTCATCATCAAAACAAAGGTGGAACCAACCCTTAGTTCAACAATCTCCCCATTTTTGGTGATGACAAAAGCATGTGATATTAGAAGCATGTAACACACAAATCAAATCACTCAAACAAGCAAACATGCAAACTTGTGACTCCTTTCTACTCTTTTCTAATATCACTTCTACCATTCTCCCCCCTTTTTATAATCATCAAAAAGTATACAACCAAATCTCATTTAAAATGTCTAAAATAACATAGATACCAATTATTGTTAAAAAGTGATTAAGCTAAAAAATCACACCCTTGAAACTAAATATACTGAAAAAGGAGACTTATTTATACCAATTGTTGAAAAACGTGATACAAAATACTAGAGGACAAAAACTTGATACTAATTTTTGGAAAATAAAAAACTTGATACCAATTATTCTTGTCGTTTGAAACCCATTTTTCAAAATAAGATATCACTTATTTATAAACATCATAAGTTATTGAAAAACAACCTGTTGATACTAATTGTAATAAAAACAACGCAAGGCAATTAATGATACAATCAATTACAATGAGATAAGGGCTATTATACCAATTGTTAATAATATCTAAATGAACAAAGGATGCAACACATCATCAATAAAAGGGATACTCCTAAAAATCAATTTGTTATCACAACATCAAGATGCAAACAAGTTCAAGATACCAATTAAAATTACTTCATACTTGACACTAATTGTTAAAAAATATATTAAGAGTCTCAATTAATAAAAAACGTCTATCAATGACTCCCCCTAAATTCATGCAATTTAATTTTTCAATAAATAACACTTTTAATGTAACATATAAAGATGCATAAGAAGGATCATATAGAATCATTTAACCACAAATGCATTCATGCTTGACTTTTAAAAACCTCATGGAAGAAATAAACTCAATTATGCAATTGA
>JAOXYD010104567.1:0-11641 GCA_028565735.1 Pinacopodium congolense
TGGGACATAAATTAAACATTTAAACACAATATAGGGGTCATAATGCATCAAATTAACTATAAAAATCATATCAAATTTGACCCCTATCAGTTAATCTGCCTAATTATCGAGGCTATCCTACTTCTAAATTGACTGTTATAGATCATATTACTATTGCTATTTTTAGTAACAATGTTCTTCTTAGAGCGAGTGGTCCCAATGAGCTTCAATTTGATGATACTTACCTTCTTTATAAGCTACTTCATGGCTTAGGGGGAATTGAGGGGATGCGTTTAGCGAGTTTCATATTATAGAGTATCAGAAATGTAGTTCGACATACTCGTTCGACTAAAAACTTTTGATTTCCTTGTTTACTTACAAAGATTTTTGAGAGAGCTAGTGTTCCTTTTGATGATCAGTTGGCAGTCAATCCCACCAACTCTGCTTCCTATTCTCTTATCAAGCTTTGGTCATATTATACAGTTGGTGGGTAATGGAAAAATACTTTGTTTAGGCCTTTACAAGTAGGTGAGCATGTTGATGACCCTGATATTCCTACTCTTATTGTTGCTCGAGAGGAGGGTCAGGGCGAGGCTTCATTTGAAACCACGCCAAATGTTCATAAGCCTCATGTAGAAACTTCTACTCTAGCATATGTTCCTCCCGTGCCACCTATTGAGCCTCCTTCTAGTGCTTTAATGGCGGCCTTTTCAAGTTTTGAGAGCTTTATGGAGACTAGTGTTACATCTATTCACTCCTGATTAGATGGGATGGTGCAACACTTAGCCAACATTGACTAATGTCTAGATAGGATTGAGGAGTACCGATCATGATGATGATGTTGCTTTTGTGCTTGTTTTTAGTCTTTGTTTTCAGTTATGTTTCCTTTCTAGTTCAATTGTAGTTTGCTATTTCTACTGTATTTAGATTTCTCTAATCTATTTTGGGTTCTATTGATGTATTCAATCCATGTGGTACTTTTATGTCATATTATAACATTGATGAAGATGCTTTATGATTATTTTTGGCTTCTAGTACTTCCATTTTATTTTATTTGTGACAGTTGTAGCAAGTCCAGATATATTTTCAATGTTCACTTCAATAGAGCATTCACGTTGTTATCTAATTATTCCGAGTGCTTTCTATTCCTTTTCCCCTCATATTTGAACCTTCTTTTTGATTTATGAATATTGAGGACAATATTCAATTTTAGTGTGGGGGAGGGGTTAGAAGCTTTAAGTTGTTCCACATGCTTGTTTTTACTTATCCACATGTTTATCTTTTTATCATCTTTTTCCAATCAATCTATAATGTTTTGAAAATTTTTTTTTTGATCTTGGTAGTATTATTAATAGGTTTTTCCTTTTGAATTTCACTCTTTTGACATAATAAGATGTTATCCTTTTGATTTTGATGATTGATGAGCTTTTGATCTTAATTTATTTCATGCTTTTGACAATTAAGTCCTTATTGATTCAGTATGACATTCCAATTATAAACTGAATCTTTCTAAGCTACATGTTTCATCCTTGATGTAATTTCATGATCCTCTGTCAAAACAAAGAAAAAATGCAATTAAAAAAAGTGGAAAAAGAAAGAAATGAAAAAGAAAATGAGAGGAAAATGCAAGGAAAGAAAAGAAAAGAAAGAAAAAAGAGTGAAAAGTGAACATAATTTCATTCACTCCACTGGATTCTAACCAATTGGTTAGAGGTTATGAGTTATGCGAAAAGCCAGTTGATGAAAGGTTGCTTAATCCGGTACACCAGGGGTTGTTCACCATAAACTATTCACTTTTGATTATGAAAAATTGAGTGACTTCTCAACTAAAGCCAGGCCTACATTGCTTTTTCTTTTGAGTGCTTAAGATTAAACATATGGATTTGTGTTCATTAATGTCACTTCTTACTTGGTTTATATTCATTTTATGGTTGGAATGGAATTATGATCTTAAGATGAGTTAAAAAAAGCATGAAGTAAATCAATTTCAATTGTGATTCTATTTGATGAACCAAATTTATAACCTCTTACTTTGTCATATTAATTGAAGAATGAAGGAATTCTTTTAAATGGTTTTGGTTGATTGATGGTAATTATTTTTCTTAAGATTATATGTTGTTTAGAAACTAATGATAGATTTACTTGCTTGAGCATAAGTAAAAGCTAAGTGTGGGGGAGTTGATAAGTGCTAAATTCATATAGTTTTTGATGATATTTCAATACATGTGCACCATTATTTTGATGTTGATTGAGTTAATTGTGTCTTTATTTGTTGTATTTTCATGTTAGCATCAATTTGAAGTGAAAATCTAAGAAATGATGAAGAATGGTATTGAATTTGGAGTAAAACGGTGGTCTATAGCCTGCCCACATTTTACTCCTGAAGACTCACATTTTACCTAGTTTAGAACTTAAAGGGTGGGAGTTAAATGACGTCGTTCAACTATTCTTCAAGTGATATTTAAGTACCAGTCAGGATATTTATAGCTACAACTTGCAGATCCACTTGTTGTAACTTAACCACTTGCTTCCTTCTTTTAGGAGACATATTTAAGAAGACAGAGAACCTATTTTTGGAGAGATTAACACATATTATAGTCTTAAATTCAAAGATTTAGCTTCGATTCCTTTTCCAGCTGTGTTGATGTGATCTCCAAGTTTTTGTAGGCATTCCTAAGAGTTTGATAAGGTATTTTAAGGTTGTCTAACACTTTAGAGCAATATTTGGTGAAATCTAAACCCTTTTTTAACTTATTTCATCTTTTTGTTCATATATGTGCATGAACATGGGCTTCCTTGATCTTAATCTTAGCTTCTTATATGTTGATGATGTTTTGAGCTAAATTATAGCATGGGATTGGTTTTATGAGGCCTTGAGTGAGTTTTCATCACAAGTTTGGATGATAATATTTCTTTCTGTGAGTGTTTAACACTTATTTTAGGTTAGTCACTTACAATAAGATCATAATTGGTTAAGGATCTGATAATCTCTACCTAAATCATTGGAAAAACCTATAAATAACATGGTTTAATCCTTGGATATGAGAAATCTACCTTGGTCATCATGAGGGCACTAATATTAAATGGATTTTAGGATTAGAACTTCTTATACTTTAAGCTTAATGTCTATTAATTGATGAAATAACCAAAGATCAATTTAGGATGGTTAGAGAAAAGAAAATGACTTAACCATAGCTTTTCTTGAATTAGTGAAGGCCTTAGATTAGAGATTCCAACATTTCATAACTTAAGTCATTTGAAGCCTAGTCCTTAGCTTATTCATCAATTTGGTTATTTTACTTTAATCAGGGATTCATAACATTGCTAGGAAATTTTTAGGTGTTTTTAGTTTGTCTTTAGTCTATCTACACCTTTTAGTCTAAGACTCGAGTTTCCTTAGATAATTATAACCCATTTGCCTTAATAGTTTATACAATCAATTTCTGTTTAGGTTCGACTTTTCGAAGTCTTAAATGTGCTCCTTTTTCTTACTAGTGACCGGTACATTGCCGATAAGTTGATTTAGGATTTGAATTGGAATTACATGAATTAATTAAATTATTTGAGTTAAAATAGTGATACCAAATCGACCTAGCAACTATGTCTCCGTATCTCTTTACCTTTTTTATGGATATCTTTAATAGAATTTTGAAATTATGACTACACAAGACAATATGTTTCAGTTCCACCCCATATGCAAGAAGTTGGGCCTCATCAATCTATTTTTGTGAGCGACTTGCTTATTTTCATAAGGGCTAATTCTCATCCTTTAAGTTCTATTATGGCAACTTTGAACATCTTTCAAAATTTATGTGGTCTGGCCATTAATAACGTAAGAGCCAATTATATGTTTCAGATAGTGTTTCCATCGACATAAGAAGGCTAGCTACTATAACCGTTTTGTGTATTAGGGACCTCCTTTTCACCTACTTGGGGATCTCAATATCCTCAGGCCTTCCTTAAGAGAGTTTTAACCTATCATTAATAGGGTGAAGAGAAAAATAAGCAAATGATGTAATAAAAGCCTATATGTGATAGCCATAACTCAACTTATAATATCTATCCTTTACAATCTAAATAACTTTTGGGCTTCTCACATTGTTATTCCTTAAAGGATCACTAAAACCATTTATAGGCTTATAAAAAATCACTAATAAATATGAATCCATCGAACCTATGGAGAAGGTTAGATTGAGTGATATTTTCACCCATAAAGTTAAAGGTGGCCACAGGATTATGCCCTTAAAAAGATCTAATCAAATCTAAATTCTAAAAAGGATATGGCATCTTCCCACTGACAAGGAGAATTTGTGGGTTAAGTGGATCTATGCCTACTATATAAGGGATGAGTGTGTTGGGAGCATAATTCCTAAAGCTTCCAGTTCCTGGACCATGCTTCATATCATGAGACAACGAGCTACTATAAGAGGATTCATTAAGACAAGGGTTGATGACGACAAATCCACATCCTTGTAGCATGTTACGTGGCTCCCATTTGATTTTCCCCTGGATTGGAACATTGATATCAATACACTAAAGTACACTATCCCTCCATCAACATCTATGAAGGATGCTCTATGTTGCCTTAAAGACTCTTTACATACCTTACCAGCTTTGCAGCAAATATTGCAAATGGAGCTAGACCCGTTGAGAACAGACAAGGTGGTATGGATAGCCTCTCCTATGGCTAAGTACTCCAATCAATCTTGTTACTTAATTTTATGGCAAGCTACCTAACTAACTAACTAACCAAATGGTATATTTTACTCTGGTTTGCTAAAGCCAACCCCTGAACTACTCTCATTCTTGGGTTAGTAATCACAAAATTTTTTTTCGCACTTGTTAAGATTGGTAGCTTCCTTCATATTGCCGATATTTGTTTCTTAAGCAAGTATGATAGGGAGTCCCATGATCATTGATTCTGCAAGTGTGTCTACTCGGTGGAGGCTTGGGAGAAGGGGCTTTAGCTCTGTGGTATTTAAGACACCATAGCAAACTAGTGGGAAAAGTGAAATGGTGTAGCAATATGAGACTTCTTTACAAGGGAGACTACACCCCTCCTTAGGGCTACACTAAGTTGTCTAGCTTATAACCCATGGTTGAAGAGAAAGTGATGAATTTAGAAGTCTAAGAGTCTTAAGGCGAGAACTTTATAACACAGTTAGTGGATAGGCTCTGGGAACATTCCATTGTGTAGGAAATTTACAAACAGATCAGTAATGACATGGTTAGCTAATGTAGACTTCCTAAACATTAAGGAGTTACAACATGGGCTTTAAATGGCTCTTAAGTAGTTATTATAGTGAGTATAAGCTTGAGCTAAATAATGGCTTAAAGTGTTCAAGTTAATCTTTGACGCAGCTATGGATACTAAAATATAACATGGAAAAATCCATCATCTTATTGATTCCTATTTACAGAGGTATTTAGGTGACCTGATGTTGGGGTTGCTCATTTGGGATTTCTTAACTTGATATTGTCTTTGTATTATCATTTTTTGTCAGGTTTTCATTGCTACTTTGTACTCTTTTATTAGTTATTCTAACTTTCACTGTTGATAATCAACTCTATTTTTATTTTTTTAAAAGATAACAACATAAACTAGAAACTCCTTTTAGTCCTTATGGAACATAGGAGTGTTAATTAGGAGATTTAAAATATTCTTCTAAGTTATTCAACCTAAGTTCATCAAATTACTAAGTTATGGGGAAGCTAAACAATATTATAAATTACTCATAATTTACCAAACTAAAAAATTAATCAAATAGAAGGTAATTAAAAATTTAGACAAAAATTAAATTAATTGATTAAATATAAAAGAATAAGGAAAGAAGGACACAACCAATTTATAGTAGTTTATAGATGTCTACTTTTTCCTATGTTTAATCTCTAACAAAGTTTGTTTAGAATTTTCACTATAATCCAAGAAAATACATTGTCATCTTATAAATCATTTTTTAAGGCTCAAGGATAAACATTCATTCCTTTTAATGGATAAAAGATAACCACTCTCTTCTTTTTCTTGATTTAAGAATAACCTTTCTAGCTCTCCTTTTCTAAGGTTTAACGATAAGCTCTCAACATTTTTTTTCCATAAGGCTTAAGAATAATTTTTTAGAAAATTTCACTATCAATTCTTTTTCTTCATATACCTCTCTTCAGAAACCTATTTCACACAAAATAACTCTCAAATTTGTCATTCCTGACTGATTGAAGTGTATAAATACCACTATAGTCATACAAATGTACACTAAAAATCACAAAAATGACATAAACAAGCTCAAATATTTTGTATAAATGTTTCTTTAAAATTTTTTATGATTAAAAACTCATAAGAATACCTATTAGTAGCCTAAAATCAACCTACTAGTCATTTATGACTACTATAAAAAATGTTCGAAAATATTTAATATCATTTTATTGTTAATTTATAGTCATTGTGAGTGATCTTCACTTCAGTTGGTTGACCAGTAGTTACATTAGTTCACCAATCCAATCCCACAGCTAATCATTGCCATGACTAATTGATTAGTCAACGATTTGGACTGGTTTTTGCCTCATGTTTCACACTAAAATCAATCTAATTTAACTCCTAAATCATTAATACACTTCCAAAACAATTTCAATCATTCCAAAACATTTTTTTAACACTCATTTACTTAGTTTATGATAATGATACAATTGAAAAAAAACAATATTCATCAACTTTTCTAACTTTCCTTAATGAATTATCCTACTAATTTCAACTTCATCTTTTTACTCAATTATATACATTATCACATTAACTTCCCACTCCATTTACTACATTCATTAATTAATCCACATAAAGAACGAGTCTTATCAATATGCAATTCACATGTTCACTAACCAATTAACCAATCATACATTCATTCGCACATACCCATATCAATGTAACATAAAAAACAATTTCATCCATTAAGAGGATATTCACAAAAATACAATCACATAGAAATCCTTTTAATTGTGAGTCCTATATTTAAATCACTAAACATGTATGCAATATGCATGATGTGAGCCCTTAAACAATATGGTAAGATTAAGAAGAAACTTACAAAAAAAAATAACTCATAACATCCTATCAAAATATACTCTTGAGCTTGATCTTATAACTTTAACTTCAAGTTCAACTCCAATTCTCTTCTGTCTATCATCTTGGTCCTCTTTATATGTACTTCAATGCATCAATACTTCAAACCATATTCTTCAACTCCATGACTTAACATACATGCATCTTTATGATTATGAATCCACCAAACCTATCTCAATACATCAAACTCAACAAATACTTTAGTAAAACATTTTTGTCATTATTGAAAAATTTGAACCATCCCTTGATTCAACAACTCCATTAAAAAAAAATCAAAAGTATAAAACATAAATCGAATATAAAAAATAAAAAACATTCATCATTTAAAGATATAAAGGGTCTCAACATCACTAACATCTAAAATATCAAATATGATTCTCCTATACATAAATGTTTAAAAGCTCTAAACTCTGTCAAAAATATCATCCAAAAAATTTAATGACTTGGAACATGGATTGTGAGAGTGAAGCAACTTGAAAAAATCATGAAGTTGTGCATCAATATCATCAAGTTGATGCATCATGGTACCATGAAATGAGTTAATATTTCCTTAAAGTGGAGTGATCTAGGATTTAATATTAGCTAGATAGGCTAAAATATGCTCTGAAGGAGTTAGAGTAGGATTTAAAGAAGGTTGGCAATATATAACCTCATCGTCTATGGATAATATGATGGTATGGCTATAATGGGATTCATCATCACCGCTGTCAAATTGAAAATAAGTTGATGAAGGAACATATTGCTACTGACTCTATTAAGGTTAAGTCATTTGACCATCAAATACTTGATATTCCTTATGACTTGAGGTGTAACGATTAAACAAAGAATGGAAATCCAATTCATGTTTTGAGAATGAGATATAAAAGTGTTAAAAGTTGAAACCTAGGATGAGAGAACATTAGATGTTTTAGTTCTTCCACTTGGATTTAATAGATTGGATCATGTTGTTCAAGATGAATTTTCTTACCCATCATTAAGATGAAAGGGCAAACAAAGGTCATCAAGGCCTAGAAATGCTGTCACTTAAAGAAAGGAAGTTGTATTTGATGGAAATAAGATGAAATTGGGAATGGAATAAATAGTTCAAACATCACTAGGTTTATGAATTATTCCCTCCTTACTAGGTAGCTCAAATATTGTTTTGCTCAGGTTGGCATGGAATGAGTATTACTATGTTTAGTAAGAAATAGAGGAATAATATAGGGTCTAAGGATTCCAAAAATTTTGTTAATTATATTTCTACAGAGTGAATATTGACACCTTATACTATTGAGAAAATGTTATATTCTTTATCTATTAAGATTAAAAAATAATAATATTTCTTTTGTGGGACTTAAATACATGATTGGTTATGAATTGGTTCCCAAACATGAGTAGTGAAAAACTAAACAAGACCATACTTTGAAAGTGTTCTAGGAAAGTAAGAGAGATGGCATGGTTTGTATGGAGTTCATGAGTGGTTTTTTAACAAATTGAGGAGAGGTCGTAGCAAAATACTCATCCTCATGTTAAGTTGGGACCTAAGAGTTCTTAACTCTAGTAAAGGATCTAGACTGGAAAGAATATCCTATAGGATCTTTGGATGTGGAACCATCTCCTTTCATTCTAATCATGGTGAATGAAGTATCAGATTTTTTGGAGTAGCGTATGCAAGAATGAGGGAACCTAAGGTGAATCTAAGAGTATAATTATGCATGGGTATCTCAAATTAATGATAAAAGCTCAACTTGTATGGAAACATATAAAAGCTCAACTTGTATGAAAACATACTTTTATAAACTTCATACCAAATCTAGATACTTAAATCCTCAATCATTTTCATTAAAATGTAACATTATATATAGGAAATTCTAATTAAAAATAATGCACCTAAGTTGAAAAGAGTGTGTATGGTTAAAATCATGCGATTAGTTAAAGTTGAATGTTGAAATAGTTTACATTATTTGCCAATTTCTTTTTCAAAAGGTCAATGTCAAAAAACATTTCCATGTTTTGTAATAAGCCTAAAATTTTGGTAGCATAAAATAGGGAAAATCAAATTGAGGTAAAACTTAGGCTAACTAGATGCACTTGGAGGTTTAAACGGATTATTTTTACTTCTATTTTCATAAAAATACAATTAATTTTGAGAAATATTTCTATAAAATTCAAAATATCTACTTTTAAAACCTTAGGTTGATTAAATCCTTATGCAATTTAAATGAAATCCAATGAAATTAAATCCTTAAAATGTTTAGGAACTATGAATTAAATTCGAATTTATCAATAATTAAATGAAAGAAACTCAAAATTAGAAAATCCCTAATGAAAAAGGAGTCAGGGTTAACCAAATTAAATTGTGAATGAATTGGAATTTTTTAAAAAGAAATTAAGGAAGTTAATGATTATAAGAGAGTTAGACATGATAGATGATAATTCATTATAATTTTTATTTATTTTTATTCTTGTTTTTACATTTTGTTGATTCAAAAAAGGGGGATAATAGTATATGACATCATGTTTAGTTAGGAGAAGTTTAAATTTTAATAAGTTACAATGCTTAAATATAAAGGAAGTCCTACATTTTTATGAATTTAGGGGAAGTTCTTAAATTTTGGTATTTTATGTGTTTTGAGTGCTTTTATTGAGTGTTAGTTGAATTTGCACATGTTTGATGTTAAAATATTATGAATTTAGGTGGAGCTTAAAATTGCTTGAAGTTAAGATATGATGAATTTACGGGGAGCTTTAAATTAATGATATTAATTGATATTTCTTTTTTTAGTTTTAATTGTTGATTAAAGTGATGAGTTTGATTTTTGATTTTTGATTTTTGAATATGGTTGTGATTGTTTTGTTACTTTGGTTTATTTTGTAAAGGGACAAATTTTAAAAGTTCTTTCGAAAAATTTTAAGTGGTATTAAGGAAATTCAAGTGGTATTGGAAAGTTTGGTGTTTGTTATTGTTTTATGGCTTTATAATATCACTTAGTTTTGTCATCACAAAAACAAGAGAGATTGTTGAATTCAAGGAGGTTTCATTGGAAAAAAATCATGTTACTAATATATTCTAGTGAGTTTGATATTTTGGAAAAATTGGTGTGAATAAAAGATGTTTAGAAGATACAATTTAGAACTTTCGAACTTAATATAAAGCTTGTGAAGCAAAAAGGTCAAGAGGCTCAAATTAAAGATCAAGAGAGTATTTTATTAGGCTATGTGTTGAAATTTTTGTCATTATCTTATCTTGGTCTTCTCATTAGATTCAAGTCTTACATAAGTCATACATGTTGCATTCATATGATCCTCTTAATACAGAAAAATATCTTTAGAGATGTGTTTTGATAGATATGTGCATGAAAGAAGCGGTTGAAAATGTTAAGACTTGATTTGGGGTAATTTGAATGGTTAAAGTGTACTGAATTATGTTAAAAACCATTCTAGTGTAAGACAAATTGACTATTCACTAGTCTACTAGTTAGTGAGAGTAGTTGATCGATTACTGAGAAGTTGATTAGTGGTTTGGGATAGCTAACACCAACAACTAGTTTTAATAGTAAAATATTTGATAAAGGAAATTTACTGATTCTTAATGGTGATAAATGGCTACTATGATAATTTTCACCTATAAGCATCTAAGTGTAGAGAAACATAAGAATATGTGAACAGAAACTTTTTTATTATTCTTTTATAAAGTTTTTGGTAGTTATGGTGTGTTTTGTGGTGCATACATCTATAATTTTTAAACAACCCCTTAAACACTTTTGAGTGACTGAAATGAGAAATTTTTTCAATAAAATTTTTTCAATAAAATTTTTTCGAGGCAGATTGTGAGATATAAAGAAAAAAAGAATTGTAATGGTTATTTTGCAATTTATTGCAAAAGATAATCTTTTGTAAATTATGATTGTGATTATGATCATGGAAATTTTCAACACGAGTTAGACTGTGGATGCAGGTATAGATTGTACACCAAATCACTATAAATTAGTTTGAGATTCTATCTTCCTATCTCTTTTATTTTGCAATTTTATTTTATTTCAATTCACATTATTATATATTATTTTCATAATTGTTTATAATATTTCATTTTTTATTGGAAAGGTTAAAAGCTTATAAATTTTTAGTCACCTAATTCACCCCCTTATTAGGTGCTATTTAGGGTCCAATCGTGTCAAATATACTACCTCGTTTTGTAAGACAAAAACATTAAAACAAGAAAAAAAGTGAAAGTTATAAATTATTAAATAAGTAAAATATAAAATCATGTGGTTATAGACCTCCCATTAAATTTATTATGCATTTTGTAATTAAAAGATGGTTATTCACCAAAATGTAAAACCTAAGACCTAAAATGCATTGACCCTTTAACTTTTCAATAGAGTCATCTTAGATATTGTTTATATTTTGCATACGCTCTCAATAAAATCATATTACTAAAAAAAGAATAAATGCAATGGAGTCGCCATCTTGCCAAATTAAAAAAACATAAGGAAAGTGTTGAACCAAGGGAGGTTCTAATCTTGGTTTTGATGATAACAAAACATGCTTAATCACTAATGGTTTGAGTTTATG
>JAOXYD010104588.1:0-11641 GCA_028565735.1 Pinacopodium congolense
CATGTTGTCTCTATTAGCTTATTAGCCTTTAAATATTATTTTTGCCCTAAGATGTCAAGATCAGACATTTAATCTTCCCTATATCCTCATTCCTAAAAATAGATAAAGGAATTAAGTTGATACCAACTTCCAAATCTTTTAGAGTCCTATCTATATGTAAGTCAACAATAGTACAAGGGATGATAAAACTCCTCTTTTAGCTTGCTCTCATGGTTTAATCTTAGTTATGTTAGGAAATGACCTTAATATCCTCTCCTTTATAAGATTGGAAAACTAGTTCATCTAGTTCTCCTAATTTCTTAGTAAGGCCTCTTGATTTTACATCTTTATCTCTTAATTTTGCATCCTTAATTCTTGACTTTGCATCCTCACCTTAGATGTAAATATATATTTAATCAACAATTCTTCAAAATTAGATTTCTCAAATGGTAAGGGTGTATTGGATTTTTAACTTAAAGGTGGTGCTCTTTAAGTGTAGATTATCAGTGATTGAATAAAGGTTCTTTTGCTTAGTGTAGTTTCCCATATAGTATGCTTGCTCTTGCTCTTACATAAAAAGGTTCCTTACTTAGCAATTTGTGAATGCATGAGAATCTTTACAACAATAATAACGCATAACCCAGCTTCACATAACTAGATTTGAACCTTCCTTTATACTTTGCACCAAACTAACTAGCTTTTTAGTTAACACATCCATTTAAGTAACTAATACTACCAAGTTAACTACTACATGTGCTACAATAGGCTTTCTGAAATGCCTCTTCAAATGGTATTGAAAGCTATTTGTGGACATCTTCTCAATAAATTTATAAGCTTGATCTATGATCTTCCTCATAAGATTTCTCTACTAGCTATGGTATAACACTAGGATAAAATATCTTTACTAGCTACCATATAAATAAACTATGATTCGAACACCTTGTAAGCATGTCATAAAACTTCTCCCGCGCCTCAGACAAAATTTCATTCTCATACTATGTAAATAAAATTATCTCCATTGTCATCATTGCAATCTTTGTAGCTGGAAAGAATTTATTCAGAAATAGCTTCATTAGTTCCTCTAATGTGGTTATTCATTTTGGTTTCAAAGTTAACAACCATACTCTTACTTTATCCTTTAAAGAAAAGGGAAACATTTTCAACTTAACTGCATCTTCTGACACTCTATGTTTCTTGAATAGATCACAAAATGTCTAAGAATTCTCCAAGTTAGTGTTTGGATCTTCTAATGGTAGTCTTACAAACTGAGATGCTTTAACCATTAAAATGATGCCATAGAAAACTTTAAAATTAGTTGTAGTGATCTTTGGCATCACGATACTGACAATAGTTCTATTGTTGCTTCTCATGGTCAAATCTATCATCGTGTATGCCTTTCTCTCCTCCCGATGATACATAATAGCCTCTTCTCATTGCACCATAACTATTGTATGTAGTTCAAACTACAATTGTGTTTCTAAAATATCCTCTTCTTCTGCTTTCTGCTTTAATTGGGCCTCTTTTCTTAGCCTGCAAGCAGTTTTATCAATCTCAGTGACTGGTGATAAATTTTTGGGCATTTGACCATAAGTTTGCATATGAAAGACAAATCCAAACTTTTTTGAAAAAGTAAATAGCAAGTAAAGAAAAGAAATAAGGTATGTAAAAATGAAACAAATAAATAACCAAATAAACAACTAAATCAATATAATGAAAAATACCTCTGAAGTAATCAACACGTTTTATCTATGATATTACAAAAGATAGGTCCCTAATAACAATACCAAAAAATTATTATGATCTATTTCTAATCAGTTATAACTTATTTCTCTAAAGCTAAAGATAAGTATATCTTATCAACAAGTAATATAAATAGTGAATACCAAGTATCATTTCCTTAGGGATCTAAATATAAGTACAAGTCACCCAATATTTAATTATCCAGATAATCTAATTGTTGAATTATTAAGAACTTAATAATAAATAATAATAGCCACACTGGTGGTTTAATTTACATACTAATTAACTAATTCAAAATCCTTTAATAATAAAAACTAATTAAGGTTTTGAATTTCAATGGGTTAATTAACTTATGAAATAACATGTTAGGAAGAGCTATGATATACTTCACTTAATCAAGATACTATCAATAGTCATGGACCTATCTTTTTTCTTTTATACATAACTTATTTATTTAGTCCATAAACAAATTGGAATAAAAGGCATAAAACTCAAGAAATTTAAACTTAAGATCATTAAATATAGGAATCCTCATAAACAATTATAAAGTTTGATCTACTTCTAAATTTAAATGTATTACCTAATTAATTTTCTAATTGTTAAAATTTAATGATTATGGATCCTTTAATTATCTATCAATTTAACTTAGGATATCAAGTTAAGCAAGATTAAATTAACCACTTAATCAAATAAAAATCTTCCAAAGAAATCAATCATAAACCATTTACTCTCCTATAATTAGCTAAGATAATTTATAGACACATATTTATTAATGAACGTAAAGATGTAACAACAAAACACATATTCAATGATTAAAAATGAAATAAGGAGTCACTACAACGAGAGAAGAAAAAGTTAAAGGAAATACAATTGAAATGTCGTCTATCTCCATTAATTCCTTATTGTTCTCATCATTTAAAAGCTTATATGAGTAATAGTTACTAATATAATAACAAACAAAATAAAAGAAAAAAAAGTCTAAAACTCAATGTCCAACTCCCTTTTATCCATCTATAGTTTCTCTTTTTATATCTTTCAGGTAGCTACTAGGGTTTCCTCCAAACCTAAAACATATTTAAAAAGGGTAGATTAGTCTTTTTATCTCATAAATTCTCTTTGACATTTAGATTTACAATCTATAATGATGGTTGGACAGGAGGATTGACAATGTAATTTATTATTGTTGTTGTTCTTCTATTCTCAATCATCATTATAATGATGATATACAAACCAATAACAGCCTTGTTTAAGGTCACCATTTTCCTTCTGTCTTTACCTTAGACTATAATGGTAGTCTCTCATAAGCACAATGGTGTTATTGAGGCCCACAATTGATTTTCTATTGAAATTTGCCAAAAATAAATATTTTTCATCCGGTTAATCACAAAATCCAAATAATCGAAAACTCAACTAAAAGAATTAATTAGTATAAATACGTGGTTTTAATGGGTAAAAAAAATAAAAAGTATACCCTGAGAACTATTTATTTTATCTACAAAAATATGTTGACTACCAAGAATTAAATAAGAAAACCATAATAAAAAATAAGTACCATTTCTATTAGTGCAAGTTTTGATAGAAAAATTAAATAAAACTTTAAAACTTACAAAACAATATCTTTGATCAAGTTATTGGTAAGTTGGAATTGTAGAAGGAAATGAGATAAAAACATATGATAACTCGGTATAGAGTCTATGAACTTTTGAAAATGTCCTTTAACTTGACCAATGCTTTTGCCACATTTTGTAATTTGATGAATGACATTCTATATAAGTAATTATATGAATTTTCATGGTATATTTTATTAATATTATAGTATATAGAAACTTCTAGGATGATCATATTGTCTAATTATAGTAAGTGATTCAATGCTTATGAAAGAACCAAGTGTATGTCAACATGGACAAGTGTTACTTTGTAAGGTTAAAATCAATTTTTTTTAGACACTTAATGAGTAGAAATTGAGTTTAGATGGATCTTAAGAAGGTCTAAGTCAATGTAAAGTGGTCAGCCCTTACTAAATATTTGAAATTATGATCATTCTTAGGACTTGAAAACTATTATCAGTGATTCATCTAAAGTCATTCTTAAAAGATTGCCCCTCTCACTAATTTGTTAAAAAGGAGAAAACGTAGCACTAGTCAAACTATTGTGCAAATGCTTTTAAAAAATTGGAGCAACTTATTACATTAGAATTAATATTAAACTTACTATACTTTAAAGTTCATAATGATAAATTGGATAAAGTTACATGTGGTATACTAGTGTAAGCGAAAATACATTTGCATTCAAAAGTAGAAAACTTGAAAATAAAGAATAAAGATATTTTGTCCATGAAAATGAAATGCTTTGCAATGGTATATTGCTTAAAGGTATGATGCGTATGCTTATTGGAAACAAAGTTTATGGTTTGAATAAACAAGGTGAAAAATATATTCTTCAAGATGCAATGATTTTGTTATCTAAGCAAGTAAGATAACAAAAATTCTCAAAAAAATATATAAAACAAAGAATAACATAAGGAAAATTCTAGAGGTAATAAAGAGGATAATATTTTAAAGAATGACCTTTTCCTTTATTCTAAATTTTAAGACAAAAATCACATAAACAAATTTATAACCTTAAAACTAATAGGCTTTTCCTTAAAAAAAACTCTAACTAATATAAAAAAATCCTCCTAAGAAAAAAAATGCTCTTTATTAAAAACTCATAACCAACTTACTTATTCCAAGATAATATGAACAAAATAATGACCAGTTAAATCTTAAACAACCTGACTAAGATGCACTAATTTTAGCACTACCATTTAGTGCATGCTTAAATTTAACAACCCCAATAACAACTTTAAAATACTTAAATTTTATATTTTTTAAGTCCTTTGTAAATATGTCTATAACTTGGTCACTTATGATAACTCCTTTTCGCTCAATCTCTTGATTTAACACAAGTGATGAAAAACTTCAATATGTTTTGTTCTCTCATGGAAATCTAGATTTAAAGCAAGCTTGATTGCACTTTCATTCGCATCTAATTAAATTAGGTAATTAACTTCACAAAACATATCTCTCATCAAGCATTCAAATATACTCTTGTTCAGCCATAGTAGTTGGAATATATTTAACCTTAATATTAGACAATATAATAGTAGGTTGTTTCTTGCTAGGAATCATTATTAAACCATAGCTAAAATAATATCCTCAAGTTTAATGATGATCAATTACATCCCTTGCTCAATCTACATCAATGTAATAATTCAAAAGAAAAACGTCATCTTTCTTATACATAAGATTATAATGAGTGACCTTTACATAGAGTGAAATTCTTTTTACAGCATATAAACGGGGACTTCTTAGATCTTTCATAAACTGAGAAACAATATCAATAGATTATGCAATTTCTAGTATTGTGATGGTTAAATGTATCAAAGTGCCATAAAGTTATTGAAATTTTCTTGTGTCTTGCAAAAGCTTCCCTCTTTCTTTCTTTAATTTAAGATTTGGCTTTATTGGTGTAGCCATTTCTTTTGACTCCCCCTATGTTGCAATTCTCCAAAAGACCTTTTGCATATTTTTGTTGAGATACAAAATATCCCTATTCAGATTTCCCACCTCTAAACCAAGTAAATATCCAACCTCAGTTAAGTTTTTCATTTCAAACCTAACGAAAAGATCATTTATTAAGTGAGAAATTTTAACTTCATCATCTTCCTTAATTATCATATCATTGATATATAATAAAACTAACATATGATTGTCTGATTATAATTTAATAAACAAACTAGAATCTAAGTCAAAAACTAGAAATCCACAAAAGATAAAGTATTGAGAAACTTTAACATAGCAAGCATGTGGTGTTTGTTTCAAGTCATACAATGCCTTCTTTAATAAAAAACATGGTGAGAAAATTTCTTAGAGATGAATCCCTGGGTCTGTTCCATGAGCAAATCATGATCTTGATCTTCACAAAGAAAAGTGTTCTTTATATCAAGTTGCCATAATTTCCAACCTTGAAATGCAGCTAGTGAAAAGATTAATCTTACTATCACTATTTTCGCTAGTGGAGTGAAGGTCTCCTTATATTCCAATTGATAAATTTGACAAAACCTTAAGAAACAAGATGAGTTTTATACTTTTCATCTGATCCATCTGATTTCTTCTTTAGGCAATAAAGCCATGTACAAGTGACTACTTCACAATTCTCTAGTTTTGACACTAGTTTTTACCTCTTATTGTTATGTAAAGCCTCAATCTCTTATAGCCTTTTGCCTCATCATACAATGAATTTCTTTCTTTATCTAATACTACGAAAAAGAAACATGAAACCATCGAGCAATTATTGACCTATAATTGATAGTCTTTGAGATAATCTAATAGTATTTTCTCCCTTGTTGATCTTCTTAATGGTTGTTGTTCAAAACTTGCTGAGTTTGAGATATCAACCTTAGAGGCAAGAGAACTATTGTTTAATGTTTGTAAATTGATTTGAGGAAACAACTCTAAAGTATCCTTATTATAATATAGAGAAACGTCTTTGAAATAAATTTCATGGTTGAATATAAGGATGACACCTCATCAAACATTATATCTCTGATGTAATAAACTTTCCAGTATGTGGATCCATACATCTTTATCCTTTCTTACAAGAATCATAGCTAAAAAACATACACATTTTTTTTTACTTTTAAGTCAAGTTTGGTTTGATTACTTGTAAGAATATAAACATGAAAAATGGAACTAAATGCTCGAAAATAACTTACATTTGGTTTTACACCAAACGAAATCTCAAATGGAGACTTCTTTATACTTGAACATAGAGGTAAACGATTAATAATATGTCATGCACATCACACAGCTTCAACCCAAAGTTCTCAAGAAAGATTTTTTTCAAACAGTCATGCAAGAAATATTGAAGTAAGGAGCTAATTTCCTTTATGTAATTATAATTTACTGAGGAGTATTCAGATATGTCAACTGTTATTGAGTTCCATTAATATCATAACACTGAAAGAAATTATTTGACATATACTCTCCTCTATTATCACTCCATAAACATTTAATTTTCTTCCCAAACTCTTTTCCTATTATAATTATTAATTCAACAAACTTAGATAATGATTCAATCTTCTCTTTTAAGAAATAGACCTATGTATACCTTGTGTAATGATCTACCAATACCATAACATAGTGCTAACCATTGTAACTGGGTGTTTTTAAGGTCCCATTAGATCTGTGTGAATTAATTCAAACATTGCTTTCTTATTATTTGATGAGCTTTTAAAGGGAAGACAGTGTGATTTTTCATAATTGCAGCCTTGACATATCACCTCTTCGTGGACATTCTTCAATGTTAGTGCACCATCTAACATCTTCTTTAAAAAAATTTGCTATAAAATTTGATAGCTTACATCTCCCAATCGTGCGTACTTAATTGAAGCACTATTAGTTTGGCCCATCTTCCTTACATAATCCTGTCCCATTGCTATAAAAGAAAAAGAGAACTTTTCTTTTTACCAATAAAAACAACATTAGCAAATCCATATATCATACCATGAAACATCTTTCCATTATTTAGACCTAACAAAACATATTTTCCAAATTTAGTAATTTGAGAAACATAAACTAAATTTTTCTTTAAACTTAGAACATTATAAATCATTACGTTTGGCACTTTTATTCTCTAAATGATCAGCGACATCAATCTTAACAGTCTCTTCTTTCTTCACTGGATAAGTTGAGTTATCAACTGTTATAATAACTCTTTCTCCATTATGTTGATGAAACTCGAAAATAATGAATCATTGTCAGTTGCATGATATGAGTAGCCAAAACTAATGACTCACTCTTCTTGGTTACTAATATAGTTTGCAAGATCCTAATTTGATGTTGATGTAAAAACAATATTATAATTTATTTCAAATATTTATATTGTAAGGTTATACTCCCACTCTGGTTAATCATCTTTACCATCTTCACATGCAATTTGCTTTTGAGAGCTTTGCATGACAATTTTTCCATATGTGAACAAGCTTTTTATATCTAAAACACTAGATGGGATTTCTATTTTTTAAGTTGTTATTTGTTGGCTTATTGGCTTCAAAATTATCACCATTATCAATATTATTCTTTTCATTTAAACTTTTATTAAAGTTATTGCTCCTGTTTGTGATCTTCTTTGAAAAGAGAACAACATTAGATTCATTAGTTTTGGCCATTTGTTTAGCCAAAGCCTCCTCATTAGAAAGCACATTCTCTAGTTCTTCTACTGATGTTTGATTTGCCTATCCTTAAATAAAAGTAATGAAAGATGTGTCCTTCCTTAATCCATGCATGAGAAATCGGGCATAAACATGCTTCACTTTTTTTTCATTAGCATCTAATTTTGAAATTTCAGTATAGATATTTTTAACTCGTAAAAAATATTTTGAAATTGACATACATTCCTATATGGTCAATACCAATTAATTCTCCAAGAATTGTAACCTTGCTGTATGCTTCTTAGTAAACAACCTCTCAAAAATTTCCTAGACTTGTTTTGGGAAACTAAAATCATGAACATGATTAATTAACTCTTTTTCAATAGAATCCCTCAAAGAAAAAAGAGCCCTTTCCATGATTTAGAATTTCTGTATTAGCACTAGCCACTAGTTCCCACAAATCTTGGCCTTAAAGATAGGCCTCTATACACATTCTCTAGTACTTGCAGTTTCTATCAATAAGTTAGTCCATCATATTGTATACAGGAATTGCTTTAACTCCATACATACAAAATGAATATTTCCCTTCAACAATCTTCAATCTTCAATCTTCTTCAACAAGACAAACTTAGTGGACAAAAAGACTACACACTAAAAATAATCTCGTTTAGACTCTGATACCATAAAATAAAGAATAACATAGGGAAAATAGTAGAGTTAACCAAAGAGGAAAATATTTTGAAGAATGATGCTTTTCTTTTCATCTAAATTCCAAGGCATAGATCATATAACATCATATATAGATTTATAACCTTAAGAGGATGTTTGTTTTGGTTTTGATTTTCTTTTTTATAAATAGAAAAACTAAAAAATACAGTATAGAATCCCCAAAAAAATAACATACTAATATAATATAGAAATCGAAAAAAATAGTACAGAAACATGAAAAAATATACAAAACATAATGAAAACACACAAAAACAAAAATATAAAATATAAATGAAAATCTAAATCAAGCAGACCCTAAAGATGATAGATTTTTTCTAAAAGAACTCCATCTAATATCAAAAAAATCCTACTAAGGACAAAATGCTCTTTATCGACAATTCATAACCAACTTACTTATTCTAAAATAATAGGAACAGAAAAATGACCTAGTAAAACTTAAACTACCTAAGTAAGATGCGCTAATTTGTAACATAAATCAGAGAAGCATAGCTAAGTAGGGGATAATTTTAATAGAAGCAAAGTGTTTGCTGCCTAATATAATTTTTCTAGAATTGAAGCTGACTTGAAGGAGAGAATTTAAAAAGGTGGTAATTTTGGTGCTAAGTATTGTCGTTTGGTAAAAGAAGTGCGTAATAATCTCAATTGAATCGAACTTATCCATTCACTTTGAACCCGTAATTTGTCATCCTTATCTAAAAGTCACGTTAGGCTAAATTGAATGTAAGAACAAAATTAATGTAAAGTGAAAATACCAGTAATACTATGAAGTTCAACGAACATGGACAAAGTTAAACATTTACAAGGCGTTTTTGACTGGCCACTCGAGACATTTGTGACACACATTGCCCCAGTATGAACCATATTCCCTCATAATTATATTCCAACCATATCTGATCAACCAAATCTTAAACCTTGGATGATTGTCATTGATCGTGGACCCAACCTTTGATCATGTACCTAACCTTAATGTCTTCTTGTCGACCTTGAATGATTGTTCCATCCTTCTCATTGATCATGGACCTAAACTTAATTAATGTGTTCTTGTCGACCTTGGATGATTGTTCCATCCCTCTCATTGATCATGGACCTAATCTGTCCAACATTATTAAAGAGACTGACCAAGCCTTTCAAAGGTTACGGATTCTTCCAGGTTGTCTACCTATCTATCTGCCGCTTCGTTTTTGTTCTTTTCAGTTTCTGCCAGGCCTGGTATTAATGTGGTAACCCTCGTGCACGTAAAAATTTTCCTAAGGTTAGAAACCACGAAGTTCCTGAAACAATGATTGATTCTGTGTTCCGTGTATGCGCAATTGATGCTTGAATTGTCAGTAATCAAGACGGTGTGTCTTCAGGTCCGTTGGTGGATTTGTTGCAAGGCGAGATCTTTCTGAATAGCTGGTTAGTTTTTATAAAACTATGCTTGTCCCGAAATATTTTGAATCGATTGAATTAAATGCTTGGCAATTTTCTTTATTATAGGTAATCATCATTAGTAAAATTATCCAAATTAAATTTATATCTTAAATTATTCTATGATGTGAAAAAAGATAATTTTATTCATTAATAGTCACTAATAACTATCAAAAAGACAATATAATTTTATCTTTATTATAATTATTTAGATTGACATATCTTGTTAAGGTTATAGTCAGAATTGTAAATTAACTGCAACTCTAATCTTGCAATAGTATGTGACTATACTTAGTTATAAGTTATACCTAAATTGTTTTTAATTGTCTAAAATTAATCCACAACTAGAATGTCACTTAAAATTCGATTTGATATATATATATATATATATATATATATTGTCTTCCATGCTAACTATCGTAAAACACAAACTTTTTTTTTTCATTTTAAATTCGAATTAAAAAGGTGCAGTTGTTCAAGGAGGAATTCCATTTAATAGGACTCATGGGATGCATGCCTTTGAATACTCCACCTTGCATCTTGGCTTGGACAAGCCTTTCAACAGTGCAACGTTCAATTCCACTAATTAGTTGTCAGTAGTTTCGACGAATCGTGCAAAAGACTCAAACACTTAATCACTTAATTGGATATTTTAATCACTCAACTACAATTCACAAATTCCTTTTCTAATCACAAAATGTAATAAAGGTTCATATCTTGATTACACACACTTAATGTAATGAAACTTTCTCAAAAGCTTCTTAAGATCCCCATCACCAAAGATTTTTCTAATAACTCGATTACATTCTATTTATATTCAAAACTAACTTAAATAGTTGTTTCACATACAAACTAACCATTACAGCAACTAGTTTCTTGACACTTCCCACTGGTCAATTACACTCATTCAATTAGCCTATGTTTATTTGAGTAGCATATGCTAGAATAGAAACTTATTTTAGATTTTAAGCATTTGATTAAGCAAATAAGTCACTTATGTGGGTTAAGACGGTAAGAAGTGTTGGAAAACACACGCAGGATCAAATCTAGGCTCAGCAGAAGTAAATTAAAAAATTTTCACAAGATCAAAATTTAACAGAATTTAATTTGAAACATAACAAAATTAAAATTAAAATTACACTAATTTTAAAATCATTTTCCTGTTGAACTTTTTTCCTTTGTAAATCCGTCAAGCATAAGTTGTTCAATTGATCGACCTCTAATGATATCCACAGACCTATTCAGAGAAAATTTAAACACTTTGAGAGGAAAATGTATGAAGTGCTAATTCCAATTTTTCTAATTTTTCCTTTTATATGAAAAATAATATTTTTCATATTCTTGAACTTTATCAATATTACAATTAAAGTCAAACTTTAATTATATTTACGAATTAGTCTTTATAAGATTAAATATCACATATTAATTATTGAAGTTTTTAAAACTTCTTAATTAAGTCCAATTTAATTCAAATTCTTTTTTATAGATCTTTTATGTGTGACCTATTAGGTTCCTAATATGTTGACAATGATTATAAATTCTAATTCTAATTCTTAACTAGAATTAGATAAATTAAAACTCATTTTAATT